>JAZAVI010000819.1:0-40953 GCA_036326025.1 Chrosomus eos
TTTGATTAAAATAGTTTCCTTATTGTCGATTCCATTTTATTGATCCATGGCACAAGCATTTTGTTTCTTTATATGCAGCCCAATGTTAGCCTATCTAATGACTTGTTTGCAATATTTAGGTATTTTATTTTTGTTAGGCAATAGATTTTTTGATAACACTTTACAAATAAGGTCTCATTTGTTAATGCATTAAGTAACAGAGAGCAATAGCCTTAATTGTTAGTTAATAAAATATGTGTGTTCATGTTAGTTCACAGTGCATTGACTAATGTTAGATATAGGGCCGCAACGACGCGTCGACGTAATCGATTACGTCGACTATGAAAATACGTCGACACGCATGAAATGCGTCGACGCGTCACATTAATTATTTACGTTTATATAAATACTTTATAACATTAAATATGGGAATACTTTAAACTACGGCTGAACAGAAAGGTGCTTTGTTCATTATGCAAAGCTGAAATGGCACAACTGCTATGAACGAGCATCTTAAAAGGAAACATCCTGTGACTCTGTTTCTGCGAACTCAAAACGACGAGCCAGCTGGGAATTAGCAGGCTATTTATTACCGTGAGGTTTTTGGAGGAGTTATTGCGGTCATACCTGCTGTGTTTCGGTCAAAAACGCATCGACGTCTATTTAGAGCTGACGCTGTCGGCTACAGCTTGTGTGCTAGGTATACTGCGCGCAAAACATACATGTGTGAGAGACACACGCAAGGTCTCTCGCTCACTCCCCCTTGCGTGCGTGCGCGTGCTATGTTATGGATAGATTCCGGGAGATTTGAACTAATTTGCGGGCATCAGGGAGACGCTGGGATGTCTGCATGTAGACTAAATACCTGCTGCACTCCCGCGGCGGGACCCAACGCAACGAGTGCGGCTCAGGAATATAGATCTGATGGCCGAGTGCGGGCGCGGGCGGTAATGCACTCGTGTGTGTGTGCTGGTTTCAGAAGAATAAAACGATTCGCGGGACACCCGCAAAATATAAATCTATAAATTGAACATCTTAAAATGAATAAATTGTCATTCATCTGTTGCACAATAGCAACAAGAACAACTAAAACAAAATAGAAACGATTTACAGGTCAGAGTCTCTATAACATGTGCTTGCAGCATTGAACAATGTAGCCAATCACAGACATGTGTGTTGATTTCTTGAACGCAATGGCCAATCAGATGCATTTAAGATAGAATCCCCTCACCGCTCAAAATGGACTTTTTGTTCAGTGCTGAATTCTGCATACTGGCAAATCAACTGATTATAGCAAACAAAGTGTATATATTATGAAAGATTCATTGTGCAGTCAGTTTCATTAATAATAACCGAATAAAAACAAAAATAATTGAATTGAGTGAAGTTATTTAAATAAGTAACAAATTTTTTTGCACCGTTTAGGTTGGGCAGTATTTATGTTAGACTTTACTCCCTTAAACTACTTAATGCCTTCATATTAATGTTTTTTTTTTTTTTTTTTTGCACAGTGTTTGGCAGTCTGCCACTTTATTTTTATAGTGGGAAATTTTAAAGTATTTTTCAGAAAATTAATTAATAAAAGTTTGAAATACTAATGGTAGAAGTTGTACTTATATATTGGGAAGTTTGCCAATAGATAAATCAGTTAATCCAAAAAATAACCATTAGATTAATCGGGAAAAATAATCGTTAGATTAGTCGACTAATCGAAGAAATAATCGATAGATTAATCGACAACAAAAATAATCGTTAGACGCAGCCCTAGTTAGATAAAACTTTCTTAAAATGTCTTATAAAATTGTTGGTTCATGCTAACTAATGCTAACAAAATTAAACCTTATTATAAAGTGTTACCATTTTTTAATAAAGAAAGTTGCCCAGTGTAAAATTAATTAAAAAAGTTAAGGAATCTTACACTGGTTCAAAAGGCTATACTTGTATACTAGGGACAAGGCTTTTAATTGTGAGCCTTCTGTTTATGTATACAGGCTATCAAAGTATATAAAAAAATGTATTTAGATTTATCGGCCAATATATCGGTTATCGGCTTTCAAATGTAAAGAATTATCGGTTATCGGTATCGGCCAAAATGTTCATATCGGTGCATCCCTATTTATTTCACATCTTTGTTACATTTTGTATCTATGCTTGCAATTTATTTTTTTCAATGCAGATGCAACCCCCTACAAAATCACACCAATCATTCAAGAATGATTCATTATTTCCAAATAGAGCTATTTAAGTAATTTGGTGAAATAGTTTGTCATATTGCAGAAAAAACAAATTATTGCAACATCAGTTTTTTGCAATATCGTGCAGGTCTAATACCTTAGGTAATTTTTAACCTTTAATGATAAAACGAGTAAAACCATCACTGTAAATAACATATTAATGTACCTGCTTTGTTAAACAGTGTCACTTAAGCATGTAAAGTCACTGAACTCACCTTTATATTATGAATGCTGAATCTGCCCTGGAGCTCCTCTGTGTCTTCTGTATGTCCTCCTCCTCCAGAGGCTTGAGCTTCTCCTTCACTGACTCACTTCAGGCATTATCTCATGTGTCTGCAGTCATAGAAAAACACACTCAATAATCATGACCATTGCATTTCATTTGACATATTATTCAACAAGTTTGTTTTAAATAAATTGATAAATTATGGTAAACAGGCTTCAAGTTATTTTCATACTTTATTATATGATATTTAAGGAATATGTTAATTGAGGATAACTATTCACAATTGATAAATTGATAACTATTCACAATTTCATTCACAATTGATAAATTATAGGCAATAATAGTGACAGTATTACAGTTTTTCTCAATTGCTTAAACACTATAACCAGGCTTTTGAACTAAAATTTCAAAACCATAATGCCATTTATCAAAAAGCACACCCATTTCACTAAACTATAAACACTATTCCCTGTTTTGACACATGAGTCAGAATTGTTGAACTGTCACTGCAAAACTCTACACACAAATCCTTTAGAAAGTCATTTAGAAAGCACTAGCATTCAATATTGTTCACTCAAGTCAGCATAGTTTTAGCTCATAGCACACAATTACCCAGGTGAAAACACTAAGAGTCACAATTTAACACACATCAATCGAACTTTCAAGATACATAAAAGTGCCAGAGTCAGTTCATTTGAGTTTTGGAACAATGGATCCACAAAGAAATGAAGGAAGAGGTCGAGGAGGGAGCGGAAGAGGATGTGGTGAAGGAGGAGGGAGAGGAGGAGGAAAAGAGGAAGAGGAGGACGTGGTGAAGGACGAGGTAGACGAGGAGGTGGTGGTGGAGGTGGTGGTGGTGGAGGTGGAGAGGAGGAGGAGGAGGAGGAAGGGCAAGGAGACAAGCAGTCTCGGATGAAATTAGAGCCACTTTAGTTGATCATGTCCTTGTCCATGGCATGACTATGAGGGAGGCTGGGCAACGAGTACAGCCTAATTTGAGTCGTTTCACCGTCGCCTCCATCATCAGAACTTTCAGGGAGGAAAACAGGTAGGTGTACTTACAGTAAGACTGCTCTGTACAGTAACTTGTGCTGTACTCTGTGCTTTGACATCACATCTACTGTTGCACTATATAGGGCTGGTCCGAATACCATTTTTTGAGCTTCGAAGTGTAGGGACTCGGGAGCTTTCATTAATTCTCTTTTATTGAGTCACGAACTCGCAACCAATTTAAATCCAGAACAAAGGGACCTAACTTTAACAGACATTCCTAAAAGGCCATGTGGTCAGCCCTCGGAACCTCTATCTCCCGAACTGGCGTCTTCAAGTCTAGAGAGTACACCCTAAAGGTGTCATCAAAGCTGACAAATTGTCTTAAGTGTTCCCCAAACAGCGGTTTCTTTCTCTTGAGACAACACCCAGGCCATCTTCTCCCTCCCAGCGGAAATCAGGGGGGAGAAGCGCAAAAACAGATGCTCCTTTGTCTGTTTCCCGCCGAGCGCAACACGCGTTCACACCCACGTCCCCGCACACACGCACATACATATGAACTCTGATTTCCTATCTGTAAATCGTTACTAAAATATATTTGCTGTTTTAAATACATGTAAAAGAACTGTGAGTGTGCAAACTTGTATTACGAATGTTTTCAGGAATGTACGATCCTTATGAGTGCCTGAATGTGTGCCTCCAGATGCAACTCTGTAATAGTACGTCTGTGATGGGAAATGTTTGATATCGTTGTAATCCTACAAATCTGATCCATCTATTAAGCTGTATATCCATATCGTGAAATGTATAACTACATGCATATGCTATTACCAAAGTAAGCTTAATTTTCTACTTGGTCATAAATTCATATTACCGCTGATCTCCACCCCAATCAGGGGGCGTACGCGCTCCTCGATATGGGATGCTATCATTGGCCGGCGCGCCTTACCCAGGCGTGCCCAGCTCATCTTTAAATTCTCCAACACAGAGACAATCGCTCTCTCTGTCCGTGTGTATCCTGTTCCTGTGTATTCTTTGTAATCTTCGTATTTTATTTTAATGTTCCTGTTTTTACTTTAACTTCGTTTCATTTTGCGCATAGCCAGTCTGTTCTTAGTGTTCTCGTCTCCCGACTGAGACCTCCACGTGCGTTTCGTAAGTCTTCCAGCACTCCGGTGAAAAGACTCTCTTCACGCATACCGAACTAAGTCAGGACGTTTGAATCTCCCGCGAACCAACCACGCTGGGACCCAAAGAAACCCGACCTCCATCTCCGGGACGCCCACACGCCGCTTCCGTACAACAAACGTACAGGTCTGAATTCAAAATTTGTTCAATACAAAATTTAGACGTTGTAAAGTATATCTCCTGTGGCTGTCTCTAAAGGGTTTACTCTAAACTGTGCTAGCAATTGTATTTTCCTTGTGTTTTCTTTTCTTATTGTTTTATTTCATTTTGTTTAATCTATATCCTGTTACATGTAGTCTAGTTCATTCATTAAACCTCATTTTATGCTTTATTGACTCTGTGGTTGTTGCTCGTATAACAAAGCCTCTTTAATATAAAAGATCCTAGCTACAATCTGATAATCGTTTAAGTGCACAAAACATTGTCAGTTAATTTAAGCTAAAATAGACCATAAGTCATTTGTACCCTTTTGCCTGACTACACGGCGGACGTGTGAATGAGCAGGAGGAGGGTCAAATGCTTTGGTATTGTTGAAGATCAGCCATTCCTCTGTGTAGGATGTATATTAATAATTAACCATAATTCGTTGTGTTTAATTGTTATATACTTACCCTGAACAGACGGGTACGCTGTACACCCCTTGGTGGGTAATTTATTAACGTAAGGACCCGGTTCAAACTGTATTTAATAATTTGTTGATCATAGATTAATAGTTATTGAATATCTATCCCCAAACTTAAAATTGATAAAGAGCTTATGGACCGAAAACCCTACAGAAGCTTCGGCAGGAATGAACATCGAATATTCGAAGCTTCGGAATCCCTATTATGTCTCAGACCCGCATATTGATAGCGGCTCCCTGATGCCCGCAAATCAGTTAAAATCTCCCGGAAGCTGCTCGCGAGCTCCAAACCGTGTAGCGCACACACGACAAAGAGAGGGAGAGACCTTGCGTGTGTCGTGTGTGCAAATGTGCGTGTGTGTGCAAGTGTGCGTGTGCCTCTTGAAGCGCATGTAAAATGCGCTTCAAATTCTCGAAATAATAATCATGCGCTGATGATGATCATGCGATCATCATCAGCGCATGATTATTATTTCGAGAACCGTTCATCCAAATGACTTCACAAGGGAGTGCAGTGTATTTGGTGCAATATAGATAGACAGGCGAGACGCGACACGTTCAGAATTAATAAACTTTTAATAAACTACAGAACAGCGTGAGCGGGAAGCGCGTGCCTCACGCGAGCAGAGCTTATGCTCCGAGAAGAACGGACACTGATCTGCACTAGTGATATAAAACACTCACAGGTCTGTAACTTAAGCAATATTTCTAATAAGGTAGGCTAGTCTAATAGTCTCACTAACAAATTACTGACAAAGTAGATTTAAATGAAGAAGCGGAGCGCCTCACGCGAGCAGAGAATGGACTCTGATATGCTATCTTATATGCTCCGAGAATGGGCACTGCACTAGTGATATAATACATACATTTATACATTTTAATACTACATACATTTTAATATATTTTGTTTCTATTATTCTATTTTCCACAATGTCAAAGCAATGTAGCGTAACCCAAAATACAAGCTCAGGCATTCACATCTGTCCATGCAAACTGTTCTGCGGTCTAGCCAGAGAATACTCCCGTTGCAGGAACACTTTTAGTAGTCCAAGAAGCAAATATATTTATTAAGTAGCCTAGCTATAATGGATTTATATGTAAAGTATTGTATTTCACCAGATTTTATAGTGTAAAACATATAGGCTACAAGCGCGAATGAGAACCGTTTCGAGGGGGGATGCCAGATTTGCAAAAAAAAAAAAAAAAAAAAAAACAACGAATATTCGAATGTCACCTTTTCAAACCGAATACCAACCCACCGAACGAATATTCGAATATTCGAATATTCTGGTCCAGCCCTAGTAATATGTACTACTGTAATAAAGAAATGCATCAAATTGCCTCGCATACAGATATTTTCAGTATGTTTCCATTTTTTCCTGTAAAAAGGATGTGTGAGAGTTACAGTAAAAAGTATCTTTTTTATAATCTTCTTTTTTTTCTTTTTTTTTGTGTTGTACTGTGTAGTACATGAATGAATAAAAATGTGCCAATGTATCCATTGGTTGTACCTTTTGTTCATCATGTGAAAAGGTTTGTGAGAAGGGGAAGTAAAATAACTTACCAGTTTTGGAAATGTTGTTTTGAATTTATTGCACCAGTGTGTAAGACTATGTTGTAGTGTGTGTTATTTTGAGGGCTTGTGTGTCCTGTCTGAGGGCAAAGTTTGGTTTTTCAGCAAGAGTGAATGGTTTTGAGTGTAGAGCTTCATTTTGACCTGAAAATAGGTTGTTTGGGAAACTGGGTGAGACGTTATGGATTTGTGTTTACTGTTTTGAGAATACGAGGCATAGTTTCAAGAAACGTGTTTAAGCAATCGAGAAAAACTGTAATAAGACTGAATCAGACTGACAGTTCTATTAATATTCAGAGTATATTGTATTATAGTCAGCAGTAATAAAGCACATATTTGTTTCTTATTGTGTTTAAAGCAAGCAGAACTGTAGTATATTTAACAGTAGCATGTCAGGATACTGTACTGGGTGAAAAACCTCCCATTCACAGACTGTAGTCATGGCAACGCGTTATTATGATGGCTAGACTATTTCATGTTATCAGAAAAGGTAGCAGGTACAATTAAAGTGCAATCGAAAACGAGTTTAAAATGAAAAGCATCGCTGATTCCCTAATGTCAGTCTGTAAACAGAATCCCTTTCAGTCCGCTAGCTCCGTATGGTAAAATTTCAGGGTTTTGTGGTATATAAAGACATGGCGCCAAACTTTGAGAGGGAGCATCTGGGACATAGTAGATGACGGTTACACTGTGGGAATTATGAGGACATGGCCTCTGTCCTCATAAACCCAAATGTCCTCATAGTGCTGGTGCGTATTCAGGTCAAAAGTCCTCGTAAACCACATTAACACACACACACACACACACACACACAACACACACACACACACACACACACACACACACACACACACACACACACACACACACACACACACACACACATTGGTGCAACAGCATTATGAGGACTCTCCATGGGCGTAAGGGTTTTTATACTGGACAAACTGTATATTCTGTCCCCCTACACTGCCCCTATCCCTAAACCTACCCATCACAGGAGACATGCTGCATTTTAAATTTTTTAATAAAACATTGTTTTTTATGTTTTTTAAAGCCACCTAACTGCCTATTCCTCATTACTATGTCCACGAAGTGCCTAGAGTGCCACCTAACTGCCTAAACCTATGTCCACGAATTGCTTAAAGGCGGGCGTACACGGTGCGATTTTTTGCTGTTTTACGAGCTCGCAGATGATTTTTTTCAATCGGGAGTAATCGCGTGGAAATCGGTTCTGCTCGCATGTCGCGGCTCGTATAGTGTGCGAGGAAGATACGAGCAGAGCCGAGCACCTCTCGACCTCCCGATCATTTTTAAGCATGTCAAAAAAGTTCGGGAGTTGTCGGCTTGAATTCGTGAGGTGTGTGCGGTTGAATGAGCCGATTTGTCAATCTATCTGAATTTGACCAATCAGGAGCTGAGGAAATCCACAGAAGAAGAAAGACGAAAATGGTGTGGACTACTAGAAACACTGCTTCAATTAATGTTTTTATGATGACTTTGTGAAAGGTTAACTAAACAGCATGAGCCATCTTCCTGCCGTGTTCCTGCTGGCCAGTATGCCTATTTGACATATTTAATTCTCTAACATATCTGTATGCTATTGTTTTTGGCATTTCTTACAGATAATCATGATGATCATTGCGTTTGTCTTACCGAATGTGGTATCTTCCTGTCAGCAATTACAGTTTGTCTACAGCCTAAGCTTTTTTTTAATTGTTATTATTAATGCAAACAGTAAAATGTTGCCAGATATTGCTACGAAAAACAAACAAAAACAAACAAAAAAATAAAACTCCGAAATAAGTTCAAAGCTTGTGTTTTGGAAATAAGATTAATATATCACGAACCTTAACATGCAACTTTCCACTTTAATAACTTCCTATAGTGTGACATTAATCAGAGAAACAAGTCCAGAAGACTACTGTCACCTTTCCATTATGTGGATCTGGCGACACAGGACGAGAATACTTTCTGTGCGCAAAAAAACAACATGTGAACGTAGGCTCACTATTGGCCAGCATATCACACACACATGACCATCGGCCAATAGTGAGCCTATGTTCACATGTATAACCCGGAAGCGCTGCGCTGTTACACTAAGTGAACTCACTCAGAGAAACACAGAAGAAAATGAAGAGTTGAATAAAGTCGTTCTGTGTGTTTGTTTTTTTTGCGCACAGAAAGTATTCTCGTCGCTTGATAAACTTATGGTTGAGCCACTGTAGTGACTTGGACTACTTTAACAATGTCTTCTATTTTAACGAACGTTTCTGGGATGGCAGATAGTGATTACAGAGAAGCCTATGAAGGAGTGATCCAGCACTTAGATTTAATCAGAAATATCTTAATTTGTGTTCTGAAGATAAACGAAAGTCTTACGGGGTTAAAACAACATGAAGGCGAGTAATTACTGACAGTTTTCATTTTTGGGTGAACTAACCCATTAAGAAAAATAATGTAGAAAAATCTGTCCTACCGACTCTGTTGTCTTTTCAAAGCAGTAATTCTGTTATTAACATAGAATTTAACAGCAGACCAGTCTCTGTTTTTCAGTGCCTGAGGTTCGGCCAACAGGCATGAGACACAGTCCGTCTTCCCAGGCACTCGACAGCTGTGTATGAAATCCATCATGTGCTTTTCAACCGCTCCAACCTCTTCTTCTGACCACTTCCTTTTGACTTTTGTGCCTAATAATAAATAAATAAAAACATTAAGTTAAATGTAATTCCTAAAATACAAAGCAATTCAGTCCAGAGAGAACATTAACATTAAGACTCATAAAATATTGTTACATACCAATGCTATATAGTAATTCTCTGTTTTTGAAAGTGCCATGGCTCAAAAGGGATCAAGATAAATGCGTATCCATAAATGTAATGCATCTACAGCAAACAAGTTGAGCAACATCTCCATTTCCACCGTATGACTGATGTCTAAATCATGCATATTGGGACCATGGTGAACACTAAGCCCTGACCTACACACACACACACTGATGTCTGAATCACACCTACATATGGAGACCATGGTGAACACTAAGCCCTGACCTACACACACACACACTGATGTCTAAATCACACCTACATATGGAGACCATGGTGAACACTAAGCCCTGAGCTACACACACACACACTGATGTCTAAATCACACCTACATATGGAGACCATGGTGAACACTAAGCCCTGAGCTACACACACACACACACTGATGTCTAAATCACACCTACATATGGAGACCATGGTGAACACTAAGCCCTGAGCTACACACACACACACACACACTGATGTCTAAATCACACCTACATATGGAGACCATGGTGAACACTAAGCCCTGAGCTACACACACACACACACACTGATGTCTAAATCACACCTATATATGGAGACCATGGTGAACACTAAGCCCTGAGCTACACACACACACACACACACTGATGTCTGAATCACACCTATCAGGGTTCCCACACCTTGGTTAACTTCAAATTCAAGGACCTTTCAAGGACTTTCCAGGTCCAATTCCCTCAAATTCAAGGACTTAATGTAGCGACACATTTCAAGTGAGAGCAAGGTTACATTGTGTTACCTTGTAAAATACATTGTTACATTTACAGTAATTTGTGTCAAACTACTATGTCATACGGCAAAAAAAAAAAATGCTTTTTTGCAGAGATCTAATATTCTATTTGTCGTATTACTGTTTTGCATAAAACTGAAGAATATTCGGTATATTAACTTTTGCATGGATTTTATTGAAAAGAGCTTAGGCTCATGTAACCAGAAGTTTTAAAGGTGCACTGTGTAATGTTTAGCGGCATCTAGTAGTGAGGTTATGAATTGCAACCAACAGAAGTTATGGTTGTCTGAGACAAAGATAAATTAAGAGATTGTTTACTTAATTATTCAGTAAAATGATATGTTATTGCGAACATTATTGTTACTTGTTCATCATTGTGTCAGTGTTTATTAGCTGACTTTAGCTACCTTTGCACGAAGAACAACAGTGACAAAACGCATTTGTCTGTTTAGGGCTCCTGTAGAAACCAAGTGTGCCGTACAAGCACTGAAAAGTGAAGCCAAAGCATCTCGATCGCCCCCCGGTGACCGGTCCTAGTATAGGTCATAAACCCCGCCTTCCCATGTTATTCAACGGGACGTGAGACCAACTAAACAATTAAGTTACACTTCACATATCTTTTTTCCAAAGATAGTTTCTGTCATTTACTGTAGTTTTTATCACGCTGATGTAATTTCAAGTGTTTGTTTTTAAAATAAGTTTGTTTTTAGTTTTAGTTTGTTTTTAGGAGCAGAACGGAGGAACGGAGCAGACATAGGCCGCTTTAAAAAAAAGTGCAGGGAGAGTGCATTCGCGAGAGTGAGGGCGGGGCGTTGATTTCGCGGCTTTACTTCCTGCAACTACTGCGCAGGTCTGGTCCCGAGATCACTACTGCGCAGACTCAAGTCCCAAGACGTCAGCGCCATATCGGGACACTGGCGGCTTCCCTTCTCACCAATGGAAGTGAGCGAAGGGGCGTCGTCCGTCTTTTTTACAGTCTATGGTAGAAATATGGTGGCACAAAATGGGTATTTCAATGTAAGGGGACCCGCAATGTATGTAGATAGAAACGGCTCAGTCTATGGTAATAAAAACATAACAGTTCATTATGTAAGGTGTTTATACACCTCTAAAAATATAGTTATGTATATGATATTGCATTTCTGTCAACAGATCCTCCTTACACAATGCACCTTTAAGATATATGAATATGCTTTTAAGTTTTTCTTGCCTCATGGGTTTACATTATCTTAACAAGCAAAGCAATTCAACATTACATAAAATATTTGGGCAACAGATTATCACAAAAGTTTTATGTTTATTGAAAACAATGTACAAGCCCTATTCGGATGTTAATTGTTTCTCATGTGTTGTGTACGTCTGTAAAAATAAATTTGCATCATGCATGGCACCTCAGTGCTAAAACTCATGCATTCGGACAGCGATTTATAGACGGTGGAAGAGCGAGTTTTGTAAGTCCATGAACACACAAACGCGCTGCTCACGTGGTCAGTCACATGATTGTCTGCTGTAAATAAAATGTCATATGCTTGGAATAACACAAATAAATTTGTATTTTATTCAATAAAATAATCTATCATTTAATTATTTAATTCTCATTTATAAAAATAGGAAGCTAGACACGCGTATGCCATATTCAAAATGGTTCTTATATTCTTGCTTTTTCTCAAAAGGATGTAATTAAAAAAGTGAATGCAGCCTCTTGAAGTTAAAATAAAGATGCATGGTTTCTATTTTTTAAGTTGTGCATAGTAGCCTACATATTTTAAAATTGGAACATATATTCTACATATATAGTCACAATAACAGCCCATTTCAAATGTTTACATGTTTTTTTCTTTTTCTCCTTTATGTTCACTGAGGTGGAGCGGGTAATTAAATCTACTTCTTGTAAATACTTTCCAGCATTTCAGTAATAGGTACATCTTTAAAATTACAGTTTAGCTCAACAGTTATCGTACGTATGGTGATCGGCAGAGATCAAAAAGGATTTAAACAGTGAATTTTTTTAAGTGATCTCTTCTTGTAAATTTGAGATGTGGATTAGGATGGCAATTAAACCATCACACGACCTTGGTGTTTATCAAAAAAAAAATTACGCGGGTGGTGGGAGAAAAACACTGACATTCTGGATTCGGACGGCAATAAAATCACAGACCAACCACTGTAAATGATGAAAATACCTTACGAACCCATGAGAAACCATTATCGTCTGAATAGGGCTATTGACTATGGCTATATTTGGGTTCGGTGTAAGCACTGAAAACATATCACAACATAATGCAGATCATTATAAAACATTACAAATATCTTGAAACTTGCATTTTCCAGGCATCACGTTTCAGCTGTTTCAGCCTATTTTTGCAATGTTTCACGGTGTGTCTGTGAAACGTTGAGGTACCATCGTAGAAGTTTCGTGCACACGTGAAGTCATGGCAACATACCTCATACCAAAGCACCTCACGCGGGAAACACTTAACGCAATGCATAAATGCGCGTAACTAAGGAAAATCAAGCAAGCTATTATGCTCAAGCCAAGAAGTGTTGGCGAAATAACACATTAGCGGACCGGCTAAAAAATGGCATTTTCCCCAGAAAACTTATTGCACAAAATAAATTCAAGCACTTTCAAGGACCTGTATCTATGAATGGTTATTTTCAAAAACTTTCCAGGGCCTTGAAAAAAATATTTCAGATTCACAAACTTTCAAGGATTTCAAGGACCCGTGGGAACCCTGACCTACATATGGAGACCATGGTGAACACTAAGCCCTGAGCTACACACACACACACACACACTGATGTCTGAATCACACCTACATATGGAGACCATGGTGAACACTAAGCCGTGAGCTACACACACACACACACACACTGATGTCTGAATCACACCTACATATGGAGACCATGGTGAACACTAAGCCCTGAGCTACACACACACACACTGATGTCTAAATCACACCTACATATGGAGACCATGGTGAACACTAAGCCCTGAACTACACACACACACACTGATGTCTAAATCACACCTATATATGGAGACCATGGTGAACACTAAGCCCTGAGCTACACACACACACACACTGATGTCTAAATCACACCTATATATGGAGACCATGGTGAACACTAAGCCCTGAGCTACACACACACACACACTGATGTCTGAATCACACCTATATATGGAGACCATGGTGAACACTAAGCCCTGAACTACACACACACACACACACACACTGATGTCTGAATCACACCTACATATGGAGACCATGGTGAACACTAAGCCGTGAGCTACACACACACACACACACACACTGATGTCTGAATCACACCTACATATGGAGACCATGGTGAACACTAAGCCCTGAGCTACACACACATACACTGATGTCTAAATCACACCTATATATGGAGACCATGGTGAACACTAAGCCCTGAGCTACACACACACACACACTGATGTCTAAATCACACCTACATATGGAGACCATGGTGAACAATAAGCCCTGAGCTACACACACACACACACACTGATGTCTAAATCACACCTACATATGGAGACCATGGTGAACACTAAGCCCTGAGCTACACACACACACACTGATGTCTAAATCACACCTACATATGGAGACTATGGTGAACACTAAGCCCTGACCTACACACACACACACTGATGTCTAAATCACACCTACATATGGAGACCATGGTGAACACTAAGCCCTGAGCTACACACACACACACACTGATGTCTAAATCACACCTACATATGGAGACCATGGTGAACACTAAGCCCTGAGCTACACACACACATACACTGATGTCTAAATCACACCTATATATGGAGACCATGGTGAACACTAAGCCTTGAACTACACACACACACACTGATGTCTAAATCACACCTACATATGGAGACCATGGTGAACACTAAGCCTTGAACTACACACACACACACTGATGTCTAAATCACACCTACATATGGAGACCATGGTGAACACTAAGCCTTGAACTACACACACACACACACTGATGTCTAAATCACACCTACATATTGAGACCATGGTGAACACTAAGCCCTGAGCTACACACACACACACACTGATGTCTAAATCACACCTATATATGGAGTGGTGAACACTAAGCCCTGAGCTACACACACACACACACTGATGTCTGAATCACACCTACATATGGAGACCATGGTGAACACTAAGCCCTGAGCTACACACACACACACACACACACACTGATGTCTGAATCACACCTACATATGGAGACCATGGTGAACACTAAGCCCTGAGCTACACACACACACACACTGATGTCTGAATCACACCTACATATGGAGACCATGGTGAACACTAAGCCCTGAGCTACACACACACACACACACACACATGATGTCTGAATCACACCTACATATGGAGACCATGGTGAACACTAAGGCCCCGTCCACACTACTACGTTTTCGTTTAGAAACGGAGACCTTTTGCTACGTTTGCACCTCTCGTCCACACTAAAACGGCAAAACACGAAGACCTAAAACGGAGAAGTTTAAAAACGCTGCAGACCCGTTTGCGTTTTGAAACTCCGGAGGGCGTTTTAGTGTAGACGGGTCAAAACGGAGAACTTTAGAAACGGATGACGCAGACGCTCGCGCTCGGCTCTCTAATTGGGTGTCATCAGTCATGACGTATCATTCCCTGGTGCTGTAACGTTAACTGCCTACATGCGCGGAGGAAAGCTATTATTCCAGCGATCTGTGACAATTCCCATGCCGTGTGCAGCGGCGGTATCGACCGTACATGGAGCGTCGGTGGATGGGGCCTAAGCCCTGAGCTACACACACATACACTGATGTCTAAATCACACCTACATATTGGAACCATGGTGAAGTGTGAGTCCTAAACTTATCTCCTAATAAAACATGGTTACCTTGTTTGAGATGGGCATCGTCCAGGTCTACCATGGAGGGGGATTTAGGTGTACCCACATGTGCTTTCTGGGAGCCTATAATGAAGCATTTCAATAATCAATTATTCAAGTCTTTACCTGAATAATGAGAACATGCCAATGCTTTATTGTACTATGCATGGCTATGTTAATTCTCTTAATATTGCACTCCATTATCTGTACAACAAATGAGGTATTCTTATAACTTTAACTTAAAAGCAGGCAAAGTTTAGCAGAGGCCAAGACTTTAGTCAAGTGAGTTACTATACATTTTATTATACCCTTTTTCTTTGAAGATACTTTGAGTCCCTCGTCCTGAGGTCCCTCGTCTTGCAGGTTTCCTGCTGATAGTGGAAAAAACAAGCAACAATCTAAAGTACAGCACAGTGACTCATGCAATCGCTGAAATGTACACTTCCTATCCAGCGTAATTTTCCAGAGCAGTGAAGTAAAGGCAGAGCTAGAGGGATAATAATGTATAGATTTGGAATAAACGCATGTACCATTCACATGATCCTCATACTCATGACTTCTGCAGCTTGAAGTTTGCGGTTCTGCCTCATCACTGGAACTGTTGCTGGACACATCCACTTCATCTGATTAAGACAAAAGCATAAATCTGCTTAATGCCACTATCACACCATTTCTACTTCATTTTCTATCGATGTGGCCTATCACAAAATCTGTGGAGCTAAACTTCTAGTACATTACTTCCGTAATAAATTACCTGCCGATTTTTGATATTTTAGGAAATATTGACAACACTCCTAATACTCTACAGAATTTACATTATTGTGAAATCCAACTAATCATTAGGGGTGTGAACTGACACTGGTCTCACAGTTCGGTTCGATTACGATTATGTTATTGATTCAATTAAATTCGATATCACAATGCATTGCGATGCACCGCATCCTCAATTTAAAAATGTTCTTCTTCTTTCCTGTTCAAACAGTGACATTCCGCTTTAAGTTTCAAGGGAGTAAAGCTTGTTTATGCCATTAAGAAAAGGAAAATCTGTCAAATAAATTTTGTTTTAAAGAAATGTTTATTTAAAAGCAGCGCTCATTAATCAGTCTATATGTTACCATTAAAGATGCGCACATCAACCATCGCCGAATCCACTGTTGGAGGTGATGATCATCCATTTATAATCGCGCGTAACACAGAATAATTGTAATTTGACCATCGGGTGCGGATACTTAAATCAGAGAAAATTATTGGGGCGGGTGGATGATTTTATTTTTGGATGCGGATTCGGCGTTGGAGCTCATCCGCTTACTCTAAAGCAGTCAGACTCTGTCAGACGTTAACAGCTCGGGGGGTGAAAACGGCTAACGTGGTTTATCAAGGTAGTGGTATTACCTCCTCCATGTTCAATTTGTGTGTGACATGAGCGCACACACCGCGTCTTCTGCAGGTCGTGCTTACCAGGTTGTTCATAAAAGCCGAAATGTACCCAGATGTAGGCTTTAAAGTAGTTTTTAATTACTCGCACTCGCCTCCCTCTGCCATTGCGCGACAAATGACGTCAGAAAGGCGTCAGTACATTATAATCAGTTATGGTCTATTACTGAACCGATACCGAATCGTCCTCGTCTGCATCGCGATGCATCGTAAAAACGATAAATTTTGACACCCCTACTGATCATGATTACCAATTGTGTTAACCCTTAGGGGTCGAAAACCGCGTCCACGCGTTTTGCTGGATTTTTTCCTTATCAGTGCAAAAGAGAATCAAATTACTCTGTTGATTTTGATCTTAAATATAAGTGTTGTACATCATTAGATCCTGTTAAGTTTCTATTTTTTTTGTGGGTACTCACAATAAAAACAAAGTGTTGTGCTTTTCGTCAAATAAAGAAAAATAAACATGATGCGCGTTTTAACTTGTCTCTGTCAGTGAGGTCCGTTCTGAAACGCGTCCGAAATATTAACTGTAACTCTCTCAATAATTGTCACAGAGATACGAGATATGTCTCTTTATGAAGCTGAGATTCTCTTCTTTTAAATGAAGTAATTTATTTAAAAAATATATATTTCCAGTTTATGTAATCCGTTTGAAACAAAGGAGAGTTACAGTTTTTTTCGCTCTCCCTTCATTATAAATAATTAGGTGAGCCCGCCACACCCCCAGCGCTTTTGACATGGTAAAATCTATGCATCACACGCGGCACGCCCCCCGATCAATGCCAAACACAGATTCTTCATCAGAGATTCACAGATAGTTCATCGCGTTTTAGGGATGGAAGCACGCTGACGTTACTCCTTCAGAGGATTATGGACAAATGGGAATAATTCACCTTTTTCTCAGTGGAATTTGAAACTCAGACGACGAACGTTCCATTTTGAAGAACGAATTAACCCCGAGGATACAAGTTCGGA
Source organism: Chrosomus eos (assembly GCA_036326025.1). Lineage (NCBI taxonomy): Eukaryota > Metazoa > Chordata > Actinopteri > Cypriniformes > Leuciscidae > Chrosomus > Chrosomus eos. The sequence goes on from JAZAVI010000819.1 coordinate 17,724, forward strand.
GTAAGTTGTTTAGTGTTTTATATGCATTTTATCAAATGCATTTTCAGACTATAGTTTGCCTAGTAATTACCTCAACACAACATTCCTGTAGCAGGCCTATACGCTCGTGTAAACTTTTTAAATAACTGCTTAGGTTATAATGATTTAGTGAAATATATCGATCTGCGAGTTTTGTTTGAGTTCTTCTGTGGTCTAGTGGTTAGATCGGTTGTCAAGCGTGTCAGAGGTTACGGGTTCGAATCTGCCCCCGGCATATTTTTTTCTCTCATCAAAACCGAATATGTTCATCAGTGGTTACAGTCTATATCAAGCACACACGTATATACGGCACCCGTTTGTGTGCATTTTATTTTGTGATTTCACCGGAATGAATAGTGTCCGCAATGGCAATAGATTGAAGAGCACGTCCTAAGAGCGAGTGAAGACTGCGTGCGCGTGCCGCCACAAGAGAGCTCTGTATCCATGACACTGATAGCAGGACACGAGCGCTCAGCTTGAGTTCAAAAACAAAACATTTTAGCTCTAGATCTCTTATTTAAGAGCGGACTAAATGAATGCTCTACTAGTTAACTGGAGATGTTTTATTTGTATTAGGTACAGCCGTTCATTGAGTGTATCAGTAAATGCGTGCGGTCTATGGCCATAAACAGATACTCGCGGTTACGCAGTCTACCCATCAATAGATGTTTCTCCGTCCATCAACAAATACATTGTGCATCTATAATCATAATTGTCCATCAGTTTACTTTGGATAATGTGCTAAGAGTATTTTGCTTTTGTTTTGTTGTGTTTACATCGTCACCATCAGTCTTCAGAAATCATTCTGATATACTTTTTTTTTTAAATCAATGTTGTAAATAGCTGTGCTGCTTAATTTTTTTTAACCTGTGATAGTTTTTTAGGATTCTTTGAATGCACTTTTTTTTTATTTATATAACCACTATATAAGCAATATTTTATATATATATAATATATATATATATATATATATATATATATATATATATATATATATATATATATATATATAATATATATATATATATATTAGGGATGTGCAAAGTAGCCGGTATTTGTATCTGTATTTGTATTTGTTGAGGGGGGGAAAGTATTTGTATTCGTATTTGTATTCGTATTTGTATTCGGGTAAAATGTAGGGGGGGGGGGGGGGGACTAGCTTTCATGACCCACACACGCAAGGTCTCTCGCTCTCTGCCGTGCGCGCGCTACACGGTTTGAAGCAGTTCTGTCTCGCATGCGCTCTCTAGATTTACGTGAGATTTGAACTAATTTGCGGACATCAGGGAGCCGCTTATCAATATGCGGGAGATTCCCTGAACTTCCGGGAGTCTTGGGATGTCTGCGTGCCATATAACTCCCACAAGTGCATACAATTCGACACACCTACACAAGCATTTTTTTTAACCTTTTAAAACCGAACGTTAACGTTACTCTGTCAACTGCCTATTCATTGTCTAAATTACCGAGCTAACAGAGCTACATACACAGAGCGAACATGAGAGCATCCGACTGCAGACGTCAATAATGCAGCGTAATGGAATAATCTCCCGATCAAACTCCGCTTCCCGTTATAAACTGCCTCCGGAACCCAGTTAAGGTACACAAATCTATTCAACAAAAATAGTGAAGCAGTTAAGTGTTTTTTTCGCTGCAGCCGAGCCCTGTTGCTGTGTGCAGCTGTCAGTCACCTCTTCCTGAACGTTACTCACTCACTCTAACTCGCTCATCCGGGCATGCGGTCTCGTGAGAAGACGCATCTTTTTGATATAAAGTTTTTCTTGTTCCCGAATACAGATATTTTTTTAAGTATTTGTTCGAAATAAGTATTCGTAAAAAACACGTTATTTGTGCCTTTCCGAATACCGTATTCGGGTTCGGCTCCACCCCTAATATATATATATGTGTGTGTGTTTTTATATAAAAAAAACAAGTTTGGTCTTTTTATGTTTTTTTTTTTTTGAAAGGAAGTGTTAAGTGATATGAATGCCTTTAAGTCTTTATGTTCTTAGGAAAGATTTCTATTTTGAATAAATGCTGTTCTTTTTAACTTTTTATTCATCAGTGAATCATTCTTAGTTCAGGCTGCCTCACAGCACCTTGATGGGCCATTAGCACATTGGGGGAGTGTCTTTAGTCTTCCCAGGTGTAAATCGCATTAATATTCATGGACATTAACACTCCCACGCATACAGCAGTAATGACCCAAAAACTGATGTAAGAAATTCAAATCGTTATATTGATCTTTCTGAAAGAGTGGTCAGAATGATTTTCACTTCATTTTGAAGTAAAAATTCTAGCCTACAAGAATAGTAACTCAAAAGTATTGTGGACAACTATTCAGTATGTGTTAAATGGCCTTATTGCAGTGACATTTTTTTCCCAAAACGTACTAACCACGCATATTATTTTTTTTCTATAAAATGCAAACATGTACATCCATTTTGCTCACATATTATTGTAGCAGAGTTTGTGCTGAATACAGCAAATTTATATGTTGGCAAATGGTATGTTTATGGTATGCACGGCATTATATATTGTAATCATATGCCATAACTAATAACAAATACACATAATACGACACAACATTTGTACACTAAAGACCCATTATATCAGTTATTGCATTTTTAACCCCATAAACAAAAATGAGTGATGGCATAGGTTAGAAAAGCTTCAATGTCTTCTATGTCTAAATATAAATGCTGAATAAAGAGAACAAAAAAGATTAATTTATGTAATACTTACAATGAACTCTTCATAGGTATCTGCAGTCTTACAGCAGTACCAGAAGTGGTTGCAGATGTCTTTGTTCCACATCTGGAGAATGGCACACCCCTTTTGTTGTCCTGCCTGGACGCATAAATACATATTTTGTGGTATGTAAACTATGATTATGTCAACAGGATTGATGTAGATGAATTTAAAAATACAACTATATGAATAAAAAGGTATGGGAGGGTACTGGGATGTAAGATTTTATTGTGATCAGATGAAATGTGATTTCTGATGGAAGCAAAGAAAAAGCGGAGGATACTTACTGCATGAAAGTTTTTGGACCCATGCCAGACATCCAGAGTGTGGTGGACTCCGCAGTCTCTGTATTTCCCTTTGTCTGGAGGACAAAAGCTAGGAATTGAACGCATACTTCAAAATAACCCAAAACAGTATCCTGTCATAATCACGGTGCTGTATTTTGTCTGGAATAGATATCAGAAATGTGGATTGCTTCACAACCACCATAAAGAAGACTATAGTAAAGATACTTACTGAAGAGGGCTGATATTTGGCTATGAGCATCAGTAGAAATTTCTGTCAAGTTTAGTTCATGACGGAGTGTCTCAAAGGTCTGCTGAAAGCCCTCCTTCTCCATGACAACAGAGTTCCTCAGTGTCTCCCTCTTGTCCATGTTGGCCATGCAGATTATGTGTTTGGATTCATTTTCCATAGCGGTGTATGTGCAATACTGTGCACAGAATCCAGGACTGTCCATCCGAGCATCACCTTGTTTAAGGGAAAGCAAAAGGGCTAACTACACTGTTCAACAATTAGATAGTCATTTGATGCAGATAACACTCCCTAAAAACACTGGGCAAGAGTAGATGAGGTTAGCTCTATATAAGGCCCATATCTTTTTATCAGGGAAGTTTTTGTAAAACAAACTACACAAACATTTATACATCCCTTGAGAGTGGTGCTGATGGTCGTTGAGCCAAATAGCTAACCTGTGAGTCAATAGAGTCACATGAGGCGAGGTGTGAAAGGGGTTTACACATACAAAGCAATCTTACGATCTCTTTCTAGGAGGTTTAACCACCATTCACATCTTGACTCTTGTGACTGCAAGGTGGGTCAACAAACCCTCTTGTAAAATATTCTGTACTCTTATTTAGTGGATATCCTGTGTATGTGTGTGTGTATGTGAACTCACCTAGGGCCACAATAGGCCCTTTAGACTGAAGCTGGGCAGTGATTTCGGCTCTCTTCTCATTCCAGAACTCCTTTATGGTGTCCACACAGTAGGAGTCTTGTATCCGGAAGAAAGACGACCTCTCCACCATCCCCATATTCATGGGCTGGGAAGACCATTTCCACACAGTGTGACCATGAGGACATATCTGAAGAAGACATATTAGGAAAAAGACAAAAATATGTATATTACACATCTAAAACATTAAAATATGTTCAATAGATGTTATCAAGACATCATGCAAAGTTCAGACTCACCCATTCCACAATTGCAGCTGTACCCCTGGAATGGATGTTGACCTTAAATGGTCTATGTGCCCCACACTCTACATTGGTGTTTGTGTCCTTACACGTGTTGACAGGTAGAACAAGATATTCTGCAAGCAGCTTCAGACAATCGTGGGATGTGATATATGCTGGCTGGCCAATTATATCATCCTCAACCAGGACTTTAGAAGTCTCTGGAATTGAATGCATGTCTGCGATAGTTGGGTCTTTGGAGTTGTCTTCAGCATCGTGCACTGTGTCCTCCATACTGATTGTTGGAAGTGCATCCAGACAAATCTGAGTCTTCAGAGCACCGCCAGTCCTGTTGTAAACACAATTATTTCTAAAAACATCTCTCAAAAAAAATAAATAACTACAATATAATAGCCATACAGTATTGAACCAACCGCACACAAATATGTGTTACATCATCTTCATCCTCACTGTCATCATAGTCTGTATCTATTTCCTTGGTTTCTTCTTCTTCAAATGATGACGCAGACTCTGTATCCATATCAGGACACCAGGTGTCATCTTCCCAGTCGATACTATGTAGTAAAGGACACATTTGAAGAGTACATTTACACTAACAATAACATTTAAAACATCTTTTCAGTCAACAACAACTTACGTTGAGTTTTGAATGTTGTTAAATTCATCTTCACTGATGACATCAAGATCCAGATCTAGTGATGACATACTAAATGCAGAGAAAAATAGTACATGTTACATCACCACAGGTGGTTGAAGTAATGAAGGAATCATGACTGTAGAGTGAAGTTTGGGAAATGTTATATACAAATTTATCACTAATCAATACCTTGCATCAATTGCTGAATGTGTTTCTCCTGAACGCTGCTATTGTCCAACTCCTCAACTCTACTGAGAAGTCATCATCTCTGCAATTGACAATATGACAATAAAACAGATAAACATGTGGATTGTTGTAAAACTGTCACTCATTTACTGAACGACACAACATACAAGTCTCAGCGGTCAGAAAGCGACTCCGCGACAATAGTGGAAACAGGGGTGGTGGCCTTGTAAATCCACTTTTTGATGGCGTGGACGTTGTCATTCTCATAACTATAAAAACACACAAATCACCACAACAGCTACATCACCACATTTTTAAAATCTATTGTTTACAGATAAACAGAGTAACATACACTCAAACAACACCTTCTCACAACTGCATTGCAGACACAATCTAATATAACACACACACACACACACACACACACACACACACACACACACACACACACAGCATAGATTGTATAACACACACAGACACAAGATAAAGACATCGGTAAACATATGTAGAGCATATAACAACAAACCAAACGTGAACAAACGGAGCAGGTAAAGTTCCCGGTGAACATAGGAAACACAGTTTAGGCAGAGGGTAAAGCTAGGTATAAAAATATATCCTCGGCGAAGTGTACTAGCTGTTACTTTTACCTTAAGTTAGATTTGGCAAAATTTAACAAAACAGCTCTCAACTGCAGACAGACCTATTGATTACTTATCGTCTCTACTCGATAACAGTATACCAGTGGACACCAAAGTTACACTGTCATAGCTACGACAGTGTAGTTATGCTACGTAACATTAGGTAGCTATATTCGGTCGCTATGTGTGCTAGTGATACATGCTTCATGAAAAAAAAATTGCAATCAAAATGAAAACCGCAAGATTACCTGTCCAGCAGAAATAAAGCCATCATGGAGTCACTTTTCAGCCCCTTGAGAACCCTCAGTTGTCGCCACCGCTGGAAAGCCACGCCGATATTGACTCTCGTATGATTTTCTTGATTTATCCAGAGACCTTTTGGCCACCTCCTCGAGCCAAACGGGTGCGTTCATTTAGGGATGCACGGTATACCGGTACTGCAAACACACCGGTATATATTATATTTCAAACGGTACAATATCATAATTTTGTTCAATTCGGTATTTGATGCGCTGCTGTTGCGAAGTTCACCGCTAGGCGCCAGTGCGCTACCTAAACTGACGAAACCGGCAAACGGTGACAACGGAGGAACACGATGGATCAAACGAAGCTCATTCGAATTTCTACACGCCCGACATTAATAAATAGAGAGAGCAGTACGAGTGAAATCAGGAATTACTTTGCCTTGTAACGAATCACACAATAATAATATACATAAAATGTATTTAAGGGGTATTTAATTCAATTTAGCTCAAAGGGAATGATTCATCGATTTGCAATGAATCTTGACCAAATCACTATGGAACCGAGCAAATGACTCATTTAGAGTTCATTTGAACGGGCCGTAATTATAACCTTGGCAACGGATAAATATCTAATCTATAGTAAAACACTATGTTTTAGCGAGGTAACTTTAGATCGACAGTACAAGACATTAAATGTGCAAGCACAACACAAGGCAAATATCTTTTCAAATATATGGACGACTTTATTAAATATTCTAAACACATAAAACTAAGGTCTAAACACAATCACACACACACATTCATACAAGGCGCAGAGGAAGAGAGAGAAAGAGTGAGTTTTCAGAGTGAGATGCACTTTGTAAGACATGACCTGAAGGAACCACCAAGCATTAATTTAAACCTTCGTTTCTTAGACAGGTTATTCAATTTAAATTAAAAAGCACCAGTTCAGATAGAGTCTGGAGTACTTGCTTGTCTTTGCGTTGCTTAGGCCAGGGAATTCCCTTTTTGCGGTGCTTCGTCGAAGGGAGTTTCCCGGCCCGGGTCCGTGTGGCTGGGTGTCTTTGAAGTGCCTGGATGGAAGTTTCTGAACTGCCGGTCACGTGTGTTGGGCAGGCGAATGAGAGGTTTTCAGGTCGGAGCGCGTTGCAGGAGAGACGTTTAAACGAACTCAGCAAACTTAACTTTGAACCGAGACTTTTACGAAAAAGAAAATAAAGGAAGAAATGAAAGTAAGACGAGTTAGATGGCTTGAATGAGCTGTTTTAAACCCTGATCTTGATTTGGGTCATTTGTCTGTATGCGTCTACATGGTTACTATAACCATCGTCTGCTCCACCCGACTTGTTCTGCCGAGACTTTTTCCAAGAGAGATTTTTTCGAGAGCCAGAGACACGAACATGAACACTCTCTTGCTGTTGCTAGAGAGAGGCGCAAACTTAATTCAGCACCGAACCGAACTGCCAAACCGAACTGCTCTCTGAACCGAACTGAACTCTAACTCCTTTGTTCGGGTCTTTAACTTAAAGTTAGTCCAACCTCTTTTGGAGAATTCTGACCAATGAGACAATGGCATCATTTTAGGAGGTGGATCTAGTTTCTACTTATCGTTATCTGGGATCTGCTTGGGTTCCAGCACCAGCAGAGAACAAGAGACCACAGTGTAAACATTATAGATTATTATAATCATACAAAACATTTTACACAGATTTCACTCAAGCCATCTTTTGAATTAAGGGCATACGATTATTTTGATTGGAAGCACGATACTCTTTCATTCATACACACAGTTATATCACCATTACATGATTTATATGTAATCTAAGCCTAGTACAAACATGAATTGTAGGAACAACAAGAATTATGATGTTTGATTATAAGTCCACTGAGCATTGTTCTGTGTGAGTTTTAATGGATTTGATGTTTAAAGTCTGTGTAAGTCTCTCACGCTCCGAATGAAAGCGTGGTCTGTTTTTACATCTGTCCTGCTGCAGTGGTGATGCTGAGGAGGTCAAAGGTGGTCAGGCCCCTTGGTGGTCAGGCCTGTTTCACCATTTCTGAGCAGATTTGTCTTGCTTAAGCATGAAACAGTGACAACGTTCTTCCTGTTTAGGCTTATCTCTGGGAGCTTGCGGGGCCATAAAAGTCTTCTCTGAAGGGGGTCTTGGTTGGCTGGCATAGACTAGCTGGAGCCATCTTGTGACTTAGGAATGTGGTGTTTAGATCCAGAATGCTGAATCACATTTGAATGAATCCCATTAGAGATTAATTTGATTAATTTGTGTTTGGTTCACCCTCAAACCCTACAGCCTACAAAAGTAAAGAAACAGATCTCAATGCACCACTCTGCAAATGTTGCTTTAAATAATGTGTTGCCATGGGAGGCACACATCAAATCTGCCTAAGCACTTGTCAGTTGCTCATCCTGACTTGTTCAAAGAGTTCAGAGATCAACAGGTGAGTCCATCATTCAACTGATTTAATTTAGACTTTTATTGAACAATGAACAGCGCACATACATAAGAGCAATATACAATATCAATTATATATGATACGTTAAACACGAAAGCTCAAACCTGCTTGAATGACACGCTAGAACAAATTAAGTTTAGGTCTCATAATTTTTGCACTTTCAAACAAACATATATTCATTGAATTTGAATGAATAAAGAATGAAAATGTAAATAATATTAATTTTAGTATTAGTGATAGTAAATTAATGGCATATTAACCAAAATTAACAAAGTAGCCGCTGTGGCGGAGAGAGAGGAGAGAGAGAGTAGAGAGAGAGAGAGAGAGAGAGAGAGAGAGAGAGAGAGAGAGAGAGAGAGAGAGAGAGAGAGAGAGAGAGAGAGAGAGAGAGAGAGAGAGAGAGAGAGAGAGAAAGAGAAAGAGAAAGAGAAAGAGAAAGAGAAAGAGAAAGAGAGAGAGAGAGAGAGAGAGAGAGAGAGGAGAGAGAGAGAGAGAGAAAGAAAGAAGAGAGAGAGAGAGAGAGAGAGAGAGAGAGAGAGAGAGAGAGAGAGAGAGAGAGAGAGAGAGAGGAATAGTAGTAATATGAATATTACTAATATTATAATAAAGCTACATTTGTCAACATTCATTAGGTAACCGGACCTAACAGTATTATAGCATTTATCTAGATCAGATCAATCAGTAATAATAATAAAAAAAATGAAATATAGCCTACTAATACATGTTTAGCATGTTAACATTACTTTATGCAATGCATTAAACTAATATGAACCCAAACACAAACCAAAGAGTAACCAAACCAAGATGAATAAATGCAATAAAACTCACTCTATATCGGCATAAATAAATCATTGATTAATCGCTTACAATTGGTCCAAAATGCAGCTGTGAGACTTTTGACAGGTACTCGTAAGAGAGATCATATTACCCCAGTTTTGAGCACATTAAAGTGGATACCGATAGATTTTTTTGTTTATAAATCACTGCATGGTATGGCTCCATTGTATTTGGTAAATCTGATTAAGAAATATGAACCAAAACGGTCTTTGAGGTCAGCTGACCAGCTGGTTTTAACAACTCCTAGAACAAAACGGAGAGTTGGAGATCGAGCTTTTGTGGCAATTGCTCCAAAACTCTGGAATGACCTACCTCTTTCTATCAGATTGGAACCTAAATTAACTGTTTTTAAACAAAAGCTTAAGAAATACCTTTTAGATTTAGCATTTAACGGGGTATAGTAGCTGTTCTTGTAGGCTTTTCTAGCTGAGGTGTTTATTTCACCGTCACTTAACCGTGGCGTTAATGACATTGTTCAATGACCAGTTGTGTAAAAGTGCTTAATAAATAAATAAATTAAATTAAATAAATGTTGATAATTCTGTTGATAAATGACAGATAATGGTTTACATGCCATTTCATTATTCTTATTATATGTTAATATATTATTATAGATATTAACCCATTTTAATTGTGTAATTTCTTGGTCAAAATCAAAATTTAACCTAGTGTATTAATATTTTAAGTTGTTTCCGCTGTTATCAGGAAAAAATGCAAGTGATCGCGGTGGCGCCTCCATGTCATGCAGTAAAACGCTATTCTTCAGCTTACACACTCCACACAAACACTTGGATGTGCACCTAATAATAGCGCACATTTATCTAGCATAATGATAGAGTTATGTAAAGTTGCTACTACTTTCATGTTTCAAATGATAAGCCATATTTGAGGTTGATGGATGATAGGCAGTGTTCGAATTACGGGGGAGCTAAGGGGAGCTCGGCTCCCCTGAAAAGGACCTGGGCTCCCCTGAAAGCCTACTTTTAGACATTTAGGGGGAGCTCTAAAACACTGTCCATTTTTTGTGTTGCATATAGATTTTGATTTTCTGTACATTAAGGTTCCTGAAATAAATGATGATATCAAAAATGTGTCAGTGTTTATTCGCGCTCATTACATTACTATTTCCGAACATCTGTCTCCACTAATAAATGCAATGCTGTGTCTCCTGCTGTGACCATCCATGCGTGGCGGCGCTGCACTGAAATTACTACGTTTACGTCACCACTTGAACTTCTCACTGAGTTGGTATTTGAATGTTAGCTTAGCTTCAAGTTCAAAACATACTTTATTCGTTTTTTGGAACACTCTGTGGATACTAATAAGAATGTCAAAAAGAAAGCAGCCAAACCTCAGTCAATTTGGATTTACAAAACAAACGAAGAGGAGTGATGACAGCGCACCAGCTATAACTAGCTTGCCGGTGTTACCGCCGCCGCCGCTAAAAGTTGCTGCTAGTGACAGCACCAGCACCGAGGATAGCGAGACTTGGGTGCCAGAAACCACCGCTGCGACTTGATTGTTATGTGAGTTATTCTGTTTTATCATGATTTGCATGATGTAGATTCAGAACCGTGGACAGAGCTGTTTGCCCTAACACTGACAACACTGACAGACGCTTGCGTTTTGAAGTAAACGGTTTACTAAATAAACAATAGGTTTACCTATTTACTACTGTAAACCTATTGTTTTAAATGCCCGAACATGCACCAAAAGCGTTAAAGTCAGTCAGGGAGGATCGCAAAAATAGGGCTCCCCCGAAAGCCACTTTGTAATTCGAACCCTGATGATAGGCAAACATTTGGATTTACTGCCCGACATACTGTAATTACCACAAGAACCCGCAGTTAACGATCTGTCCGGCACAGACTGCGTCACTTCGGCAATTCCTGTGGAGTTTTTTTTTCTGCGACTAACCGACTAATAACATTTGTCAACTAACGTTTAGTAAGCCCTTCAAATACCATAGATTGATTTACTGAAACCAACCATAGTAAAATGTCAGTAAAGCATGGTTTCCCCTGTGGTGTCCCAACACACTTCAGACTCCATGAAAACGGTTGACAATCTCAGTTTTATTTCCTTTACTGTACTGATGAATGACGTCACTAAAATATGTATTTGTCTCAGGGGACCAATTTCCTACTAGCTGTTCTAGTTCCATGCCTAGTTCTATTATGCGTTTCTTCTCACATAATGCAATCCTTTTAACTAATCAATATCATACATGACTAGTGCATTGTTCAGGACATACACACGTTGGATATTGGGACATAGCATACCTGTGGACCAATGAACACCCGGAATCTGTTGTCAGGACTGTCTCCGCCAATCAAGAATGAGTTGGGTCCTATTTGCTGCAGCAGGTAGAGGCGGGCTCTCATGACCTTGTTGACCCAGCGTTTGGTCTCCTCAGGACTATATGGGGAAAAGCCATCAGGGGAGGGAGCTCTCCGGGGGCCGTCACCCTGCCGCTCTGTAAACACACATTCAGACCACATTTTAAAGACCACATACATGGAAAATGTCCCAAACTCCCAGAAATATTGTCATTTTTACATTTAAATTTAATCCATAAAAATATCATTATCATTATTATTATTTATTTATTTCTAACGTCATGTCAGCAACAAGGCAATCTTCATGAAAAGAACAAAGTGAATAAAAGTAATACAATTAACAAAAAAGATTCATACAAGACAAAGATTATAAAATACGTTCAGGTGATACTTTTGTAAATGCATCAGTTATCAGTTCAAACATATCTTTGAATAAAAACGGTGTCTATTTACATAAAACAAATAACCCAGCAAAGTCCAGTAAAATATGTTTAACTGTCATTAAAGTTTGACAAGGAAGCCATGATGGTGGTTCTTCAAATTTTAGTGAATAAACATGTGTGAATTTATTATTACCTAAATGGCACCTAGTAAAAACAACTTGATCATGCCTAGATTTGAAATGACTGAGGAAAGCCTTATACTAGGATTTATTTCATGTAACCTATTTCTGTGGCATCCGTCCCATTCTTACGAATATACGAGTCACTGGTCTAAGGTCAGAGAAATCTGACACTCTGAAATATTGAAAGTTCAAAGAAGATGGAAACAGTGTTGTTTTTGGCAGCCCTTTTAGTTTTAGTCTTATTATTTTGGACGAAAATGCTTTTTAGTTTTAGTCACATTTTAGTCACTTATAAACTTAATAGTTTTAGTCAAGTTTTAGTCGACGGAAACAAAAAAAGGTTTTAGTCAAGTTTTAGTCAATTTTAGTAAAAAAAAAAGTAGTCTTTAAAAAATAGAGAAAATAAAAGTGCAGCTGTGTCAACATTTGTATCAAGTTCAAAAATAGAAAATAAATAAAAGTGCCACTTTGCAACCTGTTAAAAAAAGAAAAGAATAGAAATCCATTTGGCAAGACAGGTCTATTTATCCCTACATTAGGCGGTGTTGTGCGCAAACTAAGCGAGGCGCTCAAAATGACAATGGACAGCGTGATGGCTACAATTAATTTTATTCACTCCACATCAAGCCTCCAACACCGCTTATTCCGCTTGCTGCTGTCAGAAATGTCTGCTGAGCACCACGACATGCTTTTGCATAATGACGTGAGGTGGCTGTCCAAAGACAAAGCACTGGAGCGTTTCTGTGGTCTCAGAGAGGAGATCATAACTTTCCTCCGAAGCAGCAAGCAAAAAAAGGCAGAAACGCACTTGAGTCGCATACTGGACGGCAACTTCATGGCCGATGCCTGCTTTCTGAGCGACATATTCAAACACCTGAATGATCTAAATTTGGCACTACAAGGCAGAGACAAAACTGTCATTGACCTTGTGGAACAGATGCGCGCATTCCAAGTTAAACTGGACCTTTTCGCAACTGATTTGAGCACAGGCCGAATGCTCCATTTTCCGACACTCCGCAAATGCATCTCATCCCCCGCACAAATCACAGATGTGATGACAGATTTTATTGCGAGGTTGAAAAATAACTTTGCTGATCGATTGGATGGACTTGTTCTGCCCACAGAGGTGGCCGTTTTTGTCAAAAAAAAGTGCGTCAACGAAATCATTTCGTTATCGTCATCGTTGACGAAAACAACATTGGATAAAAAAAGAAGCATTCTACAAACACATTATAAAAATCTAAACAATTTGTAACAAGGTATCCAGAATTATTCACTGTATTTCTAAGTGTTCACAATAATCCATTCTATGCTGTGCTCACATTTCTATCCATGATGACTTTTTGTGTGAACTAGACTTGCAGAAACCCAAAACACTTATCTATACAACAACAAAATTCATGCCAGCAGAAGACAATAGAAATGTGCCAAACTCACAGGCACAGGGGAGCCTCTCCGCCTGCGCAGCCCAGGAGAATCGGGCTTCCCAGCAGTCCTTGTGGAGGAGGAGGATGAGGATGAGGAGGGTCCGGGAGAAGGGCTGCGATGGCCTCTGCTGTGAGAGGAGGACGAGCTGTGCCCGTCGCTGCCGGTCTCAGTGCCGTCGGCTTCACTACCTGACACACACCACACAAACACATCAAACACTGCTTCCATCCCGCTTCACTTGAGCTTTTATTTGGTCTTGTGGGGATGAGTCATATTGCCCAATATGTGGACATTAAAATGCTGATTTCCAGTGTGAAAACATTAGTTAAGGGTACGTTTACACGACAACGATGAACTAAAAATGGAAAAGTTTTTCCTTTGCGTTTCTCGCGTATAGACGACAGCGTTTTCAAAACGATCTCCGTTCACACTGATCAGTGAATGTCACTTTGTAGAGAAACACTATGCGTCTATAGACTGAACATGTAACACACATGTGCATCACGGTGTTAGAAAGTGCCCTGTTGTAGACGTGATGTGCAATAGGTATCTGGAGATGTGCAGTAAAGCGTGTGAGCCTGGTGTGGTCGCACCATCGGGCCTCTCCTGCTGCGCCGCTCCAGCCACTCGCTCTTCCAGGTGGGCATATGCAGGTGGCCTTCAGCTTCTCCCAGATCAAGCGCTCCTCCGGCCGCTCCTCCATCTTCTGCAGCCCGCGCAGAGTCTCCTTGCTCTCCATGTCCCGGCTGCAGGGACACAACACACAATAAGCATGAGCGTGAACGTGCATTTCACCACATTTATCCCTTTTCCACAGTTTCCAACAGATATTTCCCAGCAAGCAGCACAGACACCAGTGGTCGACCAATAGGGACTCATTCATGGCCAATGCCGATACTGTAGAGAGCAAGGTGGCCGATGGCCCATATAAAGATGATAAATGTGATATCACACTATATATTTAGTTATTTAAAAACTATTTAAAAAGTAAAAAACACATGCAAATTTGTTTGACATAATATATACTAAATTAGAAAAACTATTTGAAAATAAATAGAAAGTGGTCAATGTCAAAGACAGTTTTGTGCATCTGCGCTGGCTGTCAAATTCAAGGTCTCAGCACTTCCAAGACTCACCAGCTGATGCCATAAATACAAATGCAAAATATCTGCATAGAAAATGCATCTTAATGCATCTCTCTTGCAGTCCTAAAAGCGCTCACAGAATGTGCACACTGTACAATCACATAGCAAGAGAAATATCACACACAAATGCGTTATTTGTTTGCAGTCAAAGTTGAATGTGATGAGACGTAAAGACTGGTTACAACTAAATTAAAAAAGACAATAAGCCAACAACACCACACTGGCTTCACTGGCTGTCTGCAGCAGTGCATGTATTCATCAAGCACACGCTTTTATCCACAGCGACTTACAAATGAGGAACAACACATGACATTTATCATATGCAGTCATACATGCAAGGCACGAATTAATGACTCTTAAAATCAATCGGTCAGGAAAAACTCACAGGTCACCTGTATGAACCAATCAAATGACTCACTGAACCCATCAGTAGCTGTTTCCATCCAAAGTTTTATCTTATGGGGAAAATTGGAATATGGTATAAAGCATTTGCGGATAAATATTGTTGCTGCAATCAGGCTCCTTCTTCCTCCATCATAAATGAGTGTGTCTCAGAGCATCACACGAAACACAATAACCGCCGTCACGTTATCTTGCGGAAACGCAATCATGTGAGACGCTTCTGGAGGGAATTAAACCAAATCATTCTGATCTGATGACAAATGTTGGTTTGGTCTTTCTGAAACGCCTGAGTTAAAGTCTGAGATGCTGCGATGTGATTGGTTCACCACGACAATCATTCTCCTTGATACGATATCATGTCACGATACAGTTATGGTTTAATTTGATTAGAGAACCTTCGATTAATATCAATATTAAGATATTATTTGCCTATTTTAACCAATTGCATTTACTTGAACTCTCTGCAATCATGTGTCCCAAATTTTTAAATATAATACAAAAATACAGAGCGTTCAACAAGCATTGCATGCATGAAAGTGTCAAAATAAATGTGCATCTTAAACATAATTTTGACACGTTGCATCGATACATCATATCATTAGTCAATTGCCATATGACTTGATCCATATGCATGACTCGTCACATCCCTTCTAAAAGATTGCATGTTTGTGTAACAAAGTGCGGTTCAACATAAATATGCAGAAAAGAGTTAATGCAATAAATGGTTCTTAAACAAAAGATTTCATGTTACAAAAAAAAGTTTTTGTATAGTGCATGGAGGAAACCGAGTTATCTCTTGCCATCTTACCTGTCATGCATCAATTTACACAAGATGAAAATCCCAACTGAGGGTCTGATTAAAGATGATTAAAGTGAATGTTGTAAAAGCCCCTGAAGCGCCGACAGAGAGATGAAGCCTGAGAGAGTCTGGAGCTGTGTGCTGGTTCCGTCGTGATGGTGCTGGGACCCCGTCAGCATGAAGTGCTGAGCAGCGGGCAGAGGAAAACTCATCCTTCGCTCTCTGTAGGAACATCACCAATGTAGCCTGCTGCTGACGACCCTCTGGAGCACTGGGGTTATGAAGTCGGATGACCGCCGATGACATATCAAGCTACACGCAAATAAAAACACCACTTTAAAGGTAACTATATTGTACTCATAATAGTAAGATTTCTGTATTCACCAGCCTGCAATGTATTCTCTTTCAGACAATTAGTTAAGCCTCATAAATAAACATCACAAACATCAACATTACTAATGTTCATATGCAAAGCCTTATATATTACAGGTATTTAATGTGCAGGTCATTACTTAAAGTAACTTCTTATAGTTAAAAATGTCATGAAAGCATGATTAATGCAATCCTATTTATCTTATATTTAAATATTCCTAAACTACTAAAGTATGCCATAAAGTATGTTACTAATAAAGTAAACCATCTAATAGTTGGCAATAGGTTAACTTCAAATATCAGAAAAGGTGTATAATATTACATCAAGTATATTTTGGATTTGAATTCTTTAGTAATTCTGAAGTCAGCTTTTGTACACTGTCCTTTTGTAGTATTGTTGTTACAGTCTGTAAAAAACTAAACTTTGACTGTGTCCCTAAATGTTTATTTAGAAGCACAATGTAATAGTATTAGTTAGATAGATAGTAATAGTACTATCATAGTACTAATGTTAATAGTACACAATGTGAGAATATTTCAAATATCTTGCCTTTTTTATTTCACCTTAAACATGGAGCAAACCTAGCCTGTAGCTGTAACTGTCTGCCATCATCAACTTACTAGCCAGATGTGATGTGGACGATTAACAGAAGTTGACTTACCTTTTTCTCACTTTTGTGTTGAATGTCTTTTCACACTAGATCTTTCCGTCTGTAGAGGCAGAAACAAAGAATTACGATCCAACTTTAACTTCTTGTGATAAGATGCCTGCGCTCGTAGCGGATAGATGTCAAATCACATCAGAATTAGCGGTTGTGGTCTCTGATTGGTAGTCTACAGTCATAGTCTACGACTCTCGGCCAATCAGAAGGCCAAACTGACTACACTAGACAGTCCAGCCTCTCTGGTCTCTGATTGGTAGTCTACAGTCGATATCGACCATGTGATTGGTAGTCTTTCACTGAAAATATGAATTTCATTGTGTCATAGACTAAATAATGTAGGGCATTTTACATGATTTATTTAGGTAGATTCCATGAAAGAAATCAAGCCTTAACTACTCAAAAATATTACGTGTAATATTGTAAATATTGCTTCTGAATGTTAAAGGAAAGCAAATGTTAAAATTAAGTATTATTTGAAGTGTTCTGCTCAATATTAATATACAGGGGAGATTTCATTCGTGTTTAATGTTCTATTATTTTGGAATTTTAATGCTTTTCTGGAATGTGTGAGTTTTTGCGGTTACCATTGTGCTGAAGATTAGAGCCTGTGGTTCGGCTGACGATTGGCCCATTATCATTAAGACTGTAAGAAGTATCAGTATTCACATGAGTAAAATGATAATTTGATGGCTATATAATTCATAATAAACATGCAGGTGTTCTTTGGTTAACTAACTTAAAAATAAAGAAATATAAAATACAAGAATTATATGACATATGTGTCTGTCTATATGTATGTGTTTATAATGCATGAGTAAATCAAATGCAATATATTACACATGCAGTACCATATCTGATCACATGCATATACATAGTATGAAGTGTATTACTGAATATAAAATTACATACATTAAGTTCTACTATATTACTATATGTATAGAATATGGACATGTACAGTGTTCTTCTATTCTACTATATTATGTACAGGGCATACAGAGAATTGAAACTCCATTTCCCTCAGACTCATGGTGTAAAACACCAACATAACACAGACAAGTATTAACATATATAAAATACAATACAAACACGTGAGAATTTAAATAAGTTTACATTATAAAGTGCAAACAGTATGCAAAAAGAGAAAGCAGCAATTGTAAAAGTGTCTGGTGCAGTGTGTGTGTGTGTGTGTGTGTGTGTGTGTGTGTGTGTGTGTGTGTGTGTGTGTGTGTGTGTGTGTGTGTGTGTGTGTGTGGGTGTGTTTATGCTACCTCTTGGGGACATGGATGTGTTTTTGTACCTTCCATCTGGGGACACGATGACCAACTGGGGACAAAATCTGTGTCCCCATAAGGATGACCATTGGAACTGATAGAAAATAGCATGCTAATATAGCCTATGCAAATTTCTTAGTTCCTTACTTGTGACCCCAGAAGGTGGTTTTACCAGTGTTGGAGTGTGAGGGTGTGTATTCGGATTTGCCCCCTGGAGCCGGGTCTTGGTACTGCAGTGTGCATATTTAATAAATCTCCGCCTCATATTTACATGTATGGCGGGAAACTAAGAAGACGTGTTTCCCCCTACAGTTCAGTCCTGGTACAGCATTGTGCATAATAAATAAATGCCAGATATTACATCAATAAATGCCATATTTGGACACAAGGAAGTTATCTCAAGTTAACTGCTCAGCTTTTGATGGAAATCAATCATGTATTATAGTAAATTAATAAAGTATGATGAATATAGACTATCCTACGCTTTGTATATAAAAATTAATATAATTTTCAGACACTTTGTATGCTATAGCCTAGTAGGATTTAGATCTTGTTCTACAAGCAGCCATAAAATATCAAATTGTTTTACCAAAACGTTGAAAAACAAACACCTGCTAAACATAGTCAATTACTAGTACTGAAATCAGAAACCCATGTTGTAATTCATGTTATGTTAGTATCATGTTAGTAGATCGCGTTGCTGATAGCTTAGGCTAGCTAACAAGATAGCATAGCCTACGTGATTATAGGTACAGCCTGTCCACGCAACACAGTAACCCCACACATTTGTATAGCGGCCAATACAAAGTAATGATAAAGCTATGAAACAACGTAGATTATGTAATTATTGTTATCCTACCTTAGACATGTTGTCGGCGAAGATAATGTCCAAACTCATCATGTCAAATCTATTTACTCTGCAGCATAACTCCACTGACAGCTAGATTTAGCTTGGCAAACGGTGATGATCCGGTTTCGCGCAGTAGATGAGATAGTAGGTAAACAAACACAGCCCAGCTAACATGAGTCCAGCGGGCCACCGATGGCAAAGTTGGCGGTCCGCCGGCGGCGTCACTGACATTTTGCTCATCGTTATTCTAGCGGACCTCCAGCGGGCAGCCGCTATCGTGCTGCTGGTTTATAATAAGAGTTTTCTGGCGGACCACGGTTCATCAGTTACTCATGCTAACCAAAATTCACTATAATGGATTAAAAAAAAAGCAATGTACACCAGTCTCTATAGCAGTTGCAAATGTATTTTTTATTAAATTAATTTTCAGTGAACAGATGAAATGGATACATTTTTTGCATTACATTTATCAGATTATTTTATCCAATGTGACTATTAGTCAAGTACATTATAGGATAAGTTGTATCTTTATGAAAATTAACCATGGTTTTACCACAGCATTTGCAGTAAAACCATAGTTGCTAACTAAATGAACCATGGTTTCACAACAACCAAGGTTTAAAAACATACATTTATAGTCATGATTACCATAATTTTACAGCAATTATAACAGCAATATTACTAGTTGAACCATGGTTTGAAAAATAAATAAATAAATAACATGGTTGGTACAGTTGTACCATAGTAAAACCATATAGTGCTTTTCACAATACAAATTGTTTCATAGCAGCTTTACAAAAAATGCATGTTCAAGGTTATACAATCGCAAAATATCCTTTAATCAGCCAGAGGCGACTGCTACTCACTGGAAGAGCATCTTTTGGCAACAAAGTAATGTCTATAAGATAATACAAGTCATGAGTTTAAAGTCCTAATTGCTATCCTTCAACATTTTTAAAGGGTTGCAGATTTTCAACCCGCTATTCTTACAATGTTGGTAATATGTTAGAACAATGTTTACTCTTTCTCTTAGTTACGTGTACTAAGATATTCCTGTTTATTTGTCAGCAAAACTGTCATGCAAACCTTCCCTTCCCTTCCCCGGTTCCACAGAAAAGGCTTAAGATAGTCCCAGACTAAAATGCATTTTTGAACTGTCTTAACTGGAAGCAACTTGCACTGAATATGTTAAAATATTTCAGTGTCACTGGTTTGTCTCAAGATGCACACCAGTAATGTTTTCTTCTGTTCCTTCTAATGTTCCTTCTTTTTTTTCTGAAGTACATTTTAAAAAGCTACTTAAATATTCTAATTTAACTAAGGCCTAATCCTGGCTTAATCTAAACCCTGTGTGTGAAACCGGGCCAATGCAATGTAAGGATAATATCTGGCAGTTTTGTGTCCATCTATAGTTGTCATCATCTGAAATCTTTGTGAGTGTTGGTGTCATCTGAAGTCTTCACGAGTGAGGCTGGATCCACACAGGAGCTGCCGTAATCTCTAGTGAACTTGCTGAGCATCCTGAGATAGAAACAGGGAAGCAACAGGAGAAAGATTAGCATTGCTGCTGTCATATAATTTCAGGCAAAAGATGATCATGTGCACTTTTTATTATTTCGTCACATATAACTGAAGTGCAAGATTATGAGATGTGTAAATTGAATGCTTGGCTACAGAGATGTGTATTTAATCTAGATTTAAATTAGGATCATGTTTCTGGGCCCCAAACATATCAGGAAGGTTATTCTAGAGTAATTCCCTTACATTCTATTCAATTAATAGGAAATCGTCAGATTTTAATGAGAAACATGATCTAACGAGTCAGAATTTTTATATTTGAATACTATACCTTCTCACAATGCAAACATCCTAAACATTTCTGAGTATTATCAATGTTGAAAACAGTTGTGCTGATTAATATGTTTTTATAAACCAGTGTAACAGTTTAATCCACTTTCTTTTTTCTCTCTCCAGGATTAATTGTTAAATAGACCTGTTTAATAGAATTGTTATAATAACATATATAAATGGTAGTGTCAGGGTTCTGTCACTTCTGTAGTCTATTTCTTGGTTTTGTGACAGAGCCCTGACACTCCTGTTTTGTCTTTGTTTTGTGTGCTTTCATTTCTTGTCTTGTGCTGCACACAGCTTGTGTTTTACACTAGCTGTGTGCTTTCATGTTGTCATGTTTTGTGTGAACACGTGGCTTATGAGTGTTTTCATTGGCTGCGTGTTCATGTCTCGTTTTGTGTGAGCACATGGCTGGTGATTTAGAATGATTTCTGAAGGATAATGTGATGCTTCTCCATAGAAAACAGTTATTTAAATGTTTTAATATTATTTCACAATATTGTTTTTACTGTATTTTTAATTAAATAAATGCAGTCTTGGTGAGCATAAGAGACTTCTTTCAAAACATCTTTTTTACCAACAACATTAGAGTATGTTTGAAGTTTTAATTTAGTTTCTTTATTGTCCACAAGTGGAAATGTGTATTTTACTTACTAGTCATATGGGTGATAGTGCTTTAGAGATGATGATCAGCTCAACTCTGCTACGGAGCAGGGCATCAGCATGGAAGGATCTAGGAACACAACAAACCATTTGTCACAGAGCCAACATATTATACAATGACAGGTTTATTAAAAGGACAGAAGCTACAGCAGAAGTGAAATGCAGAAAAGAGAAAGAACAGACAATGATTTCTTAATTAGGATAACAAAATGTATGTTTTTAGGTTTACTTTTTCATTGTGTTGTGTTCAAAACCCTATAACACTTGTGGTGTTCCCGGTCAAAAATAACTGGTCTACAAAAAAATAGCTTATAAATCACTTGTTATGCTATATTATCACCCAATTCTGGATTCAATCTTTTTGTCAACTTGTTTTCTTTCAGTTACCACTGTTTTTTATATTTATATTTGCATCTGATTAATCGTGGGCCTCATTTTTCTGAGAGGCATTTATGAATAATTTTGGAAATATTAAGTAAAATATGAACATGTTCATTATGTTCATGTACACATGTGCATGTGTGCTTGCAAACATCCAGCCCTTGGACCTGAGCATGTGTGGATACATGCATACGCACTACCCAAACACACACACACATTAAAACACAGAAACTATTTTGAGTATTACACACACTATTTTTCACAGATAGAAACTTGATCCTACCCTGAACTGAATCTAATATTCATTTATCCATCTGACATTGATACACACAAAACAAATTAAACTTCCTTTTGAAACATTAGACTAGTTTGATCAACAGTGCAATGTTTTTCATATTTTATTTAATATTTCCAAAATTATTCATAAATGCCTACTCTGTTAAATGAGGCCCACGATTAATAAAATGGAAATAGAAATATAAAACCAGTACTAATTGAAAGAGAACAAGTTGACAAAAATACCAATGAGATAACATTTAACTTGTATTTTCGGGAAAAAATCAAATCTTCTCTGTTATTTAATTTACTTCCTCACCTCTGTCTTGTGTTTTCCACTTCTCTGGCAGCAGCTTTCTTCAGAAATGTAGACATTTTGGAGCTTTCCTCTGTTGTAGAGGGATTATTTGTGTTGCTGCTGAAATCACAGAACCTTTTTTTTATCAATATTTGTTAACAGTTGAGCTAGTTTCAGCCATTTTTAAGCACTCCATGTAAGTGACGTCACCGATTAACAGTACGTTTACTTTAAATAAATTAGCTTACGTCCAAGGACTTTTTCGAAGACCCTAAACCATTTCTATAAAGCAAATATTCAACAGAAACGTGTCAATTACAAGTAAGATAAGTGTCAAGAACCGTTGTGTGTACTATGTGTGTTATTTTAGAGGCTAAACTCACCTGAAAACTGTGAAAACAACAGCGAGAGACGGAGTTTTGCTGACAGTTGCAGTAGTGCGGTCCTGCGCCGTTTCCATGGCAACTCCTCTGCTCCAGTGTTTGAAGGCAGCTCGAGTGTTCACGCGCACGCGTCAGTCACACAGCATTTACAAACAAACATTTAGAATAAGAACCTTACTTGAATAAAAATCAGTTTATAAAATTATGAATTTAAAACTCATTTTGAAGTTCTATGACCCATTCATGGGTGCAATTACCACTACTGCACGTGACGTGATAGTG
>JAZAVI010000820.1:0-67220 GCA_036326025.1 Chrosomus eos
AACTCATCTTTATTTTTAGGTCATGTTCCAAAAATATTCAAGCTGGCAGTAATAAAACCTCTCATTAAGAAACCGCAATTAGATCCAAATAACCTAGCAAATTACAGACCCATCTCAAATCTTCCATTTATGTCTAAAATACTAGAAAAAATTGTGTCCGCTCAATTGTACTCTTTCTTGCAAAAAAATGATATCTACGAAAAATTTCAGTCGGGATTCAGACCGCATCATAGCACAGAAACTGCGCTAGTTAAAATTACAAATGATTTACTCTTAGCCTCTGACCAAGGCTGTATCTCAATACTAGTTCTACTTGATCTTAGTGCTGCGTTTGACACTATAGATCATAAAATACTCTTACATCGACTACAAAACTACACTGGTGTTCAGGGACAGGCATTAAGCTGGTTTAGATCGTACTTATCAGACCGTTACCATTTCGTCTGTTTAAATGGGGAAAAATCAAAGATAACATCAGTAGACTATGGAGTGCCGCAAGGATCTGTCCTAGGCCCTCTGCTATTCTCAATATATATGATGCCACTTGGTAATATTATAAGAAAACATGGAATTAGTTTTCACTGTTATGCTGATGACACTCAATTATATATCTCATCACGACCAGATGAAAACACTAACTTATCTAACTTGACAGAGTGTCTAAAAGATATAAAATGCTGGATGACGTGTAATTTCCTGCTATTAAATTCAGATAAAACGGAGGTATTACTTATTGGTCCAAAAAACTACCCACAAAATCCCTTACAATACAACTTTAATTTAGAAGGATGTCCTGTTACTTTATCCACTACAGTAAAAGACCTGGGTGTTATACTAGACCGCAACTTGACTTTCGAAAATCATATCTCATATGTTACAAGGACAGCCTTTTTCCACCTTAGAAACATTGCTAAGCTACGTAACATGCTATCTGTTTCAGATGCAGAAAAGTTAGTTCATGCATTCATGACCTCGAGACTAGATTACTGTAATGCTTTATTAGCTGGTTGTCCTGCATCCTCAATAAACAAGCTACAGTTAGTGCAAAATGCAGCCGCTAGAGTTCTTACTAGATCAAGAAAATATGATCATATAACACCAATTTTATCATCTCTACACTGGTTACCTATTAAGTTCCGTATCAATTACAAAGTATTACTATTGACTTATAAAGCTCTAAATGGTTTAGCTCCTGTGTATTTAACAGACCTTCTATCGCCCTACAATCCATCGCGCTCTTTAAGATCACAAAATTCGAGGCTTCTGGTCGTTCCTAGGATATCTAAGTCTACTAAAGGAGGGAGGGCGTTCTCACATTTATCTCCTAAACTCTGGAATAGCCTTCCTGATATTGTTCGAGACTCAGACTCGCTGTCCCAGTTTAAAACTAGATTAAAGACGCATCTCTTTAACCAAGCATTCACTTAATGCTTACCTTTTATACTACTTCTGAATCAGTTCGAATGCATTAATATTATGAACATCAGCTATGCTAATTATTTCCCATCTGTCTTTCTGCTGTTATCTCGGGACGCTAGTCCCGAGGTAAATAGCGTTCGTCAGCTCCAGTTTGTATCCAGCCTCTCACGGAGACTTCAGATGCCCCAACACCTGTGGAGAGACGACTAAACGCCGGTGGAGAGACGACTAAACGCCTGTGGAGAGACGACTCGACGCCTGTGAAGAGACGACTAAACACCGGCGATATGTTATGCCTAAATTTATACATGATTAACTAACTGTATTTTTCTTTGTACATTTCTGAAATGCACTTTCTGTAAAGCTGCTTTGAGACAATGTGTATTGTGAAAAGCGCTATACAAATAAACTTGAATTGAATTGAATTGAATTGATATGCCACACCTGTGAGATGGATGGATTATCTCGGCAAAGGAGAAGTGCTCACTAACACATATTTAGACAGATTTGTGAACAATATTTGAGAGAAATAGGCCTTTTGTGTACATTAAAAAAGTCTTAGATCTTTGAGTCCAGCTCATGAAACAAAAGTGTTGCGTTTATAATTTTGTTCAGTGTGTATATATATATATATATAATATTTATTTGGCAGTTTGGCAGTATATATTAGTTTATTTGGCAGTTTGTTATGTTTGTGTATATATATATATATTTAAATAGTGTAGTTGCCTTTTTATACTGCCAAACTGCCAAATAAATATAATATATATATATATATATATATATATATATATATATATATATATATATATATATATATATATATATATATTATTTATTTGGCAGTTTGGCAGTATATATTAGTTTATTTGGCAGTTTGTTATGTTTGTGTATATATATATATTTAAATAGTGTAGTTGCCTTTTTATACTGCCAACTTTTTAAACTTATTGAGAACAGTGAGCAGTTCAATCTGTATAGGACAATTCTTTTGTAATTACTTTTTAAGAGATTCTAGAATATTTGTAATGAATTGATGGTGTATAGAACAGGCTTAAGCCTATACCTTTATAATTTCTTTCCTTTGCCAGCTATCTCACACTAGAGATGTAAAATCTCAATTTCAGAAGTAATTAATTTAATATGATAATACCTGATAGGTAAACAAAGTATTTATCTTAAATGATTAAAACTGAATTATCAGAATGGCGCTACGCCAAATTACATTACAGGTTTTTCAAATCATTGTACTAGTTTTTGGGTTCTTTAATAAAGCAGTGGTTCTCTAACACACCTGATTCGAATTGGAAACACTAGTTACGTATGTAACTGTGGTTCTGTGAATTCCGGATGACCGCCAGAGGCAGTGCAAAGCACTAGTGGATAATTGCTGCGCCAGCTAGATAGATCGAGAAGAATATAACAACAAAGTCACGTCATGACGCAGACCGAGACGCAAGGATATAAACCACAGCGACTCGATGCCCAGCCTCAGAATGCTTTCTCACGCATTCCGAGTGACGAGTGTTGTGGAAATAATTCTATTCGAAAAGTTAGGAGGAAGGAGACAAGTGGAAACCTCTGAAAAGTCAAAGTATCAAATGTTTATTTCTTGCAAGAAATAAAATTGGCATTCACATACAGACAGCATCTACATGTGAAGGCGAAGGCTGGTCCTTTTTCGCCAAGGTTATATACTCTAACACATCCTGTGTAGGCTGCATCTGTTTCAGAAGATTGTCCCTGATACCTTAAAAGGAAATCTGTTTGCAAGTCTTCTCGTTCCAACATAAATTCATCTAGACAGAACAATGACATCTTCGTTAAGGTTTCCTGTTTTTAGCTGTTAGTTTGACATCACACCTTTTCGCCTATATCTATTTCTGATCGAAGACTGCACACATACAATTCACACTTGAGATACAAAAGGTCACTCCGACCTAACATACATTTCACACTTGGAGTACAATAGTCTATTTTTCTACGTGACAGAACATATTGTTCCAGAAGCTTATCTTACTTATGCATTTCTATCAGCTTGGTTATATTCTTTAACAATGTTCTTTAGCTTATACGAACATCTTCCTTTAAATGCTTATTGATTATATATGTCTTAACTGTTAATAAAAAGTTGCACACGTCTAAGTTAAGAAAAACAGTAAGTAAATTAATAAAAACAGAAAATAAAATAAAAAGAACACTCCTAAATGTAAAATTTCTATTACATTCCACCCCATGTTCATTCAAAGAACATACACAAAATTTTGACATTTACTCATCCATAATCACAGTAATTTACAACTAGTAAATTTTTCCCATAATTACTTTATTTCTAAGTCAAACTCATGTTCGCTCTCATTCTCATAAACCTCAGGTTCAGGAACTGTAGCATCACCTTCATCCTCTGGTGCCCTACGTCTCATCGTTACATATTCTCCTGCAGTCAGTCTAACCATAGTGGTAGACACAGCCTTAGCAGTGATTGTAGAAATACAATTCATAACACATGCGATCATCAGACACAAAATCAAAACTAAACATGCTATTGACATAATTGTACTTATCAGCCATTTCATCCATCCCTGCAGGCTCAAAAACCACTCATCCAGTGAAGATGATTTTCTAGTGAGTAACCTACAGGTTGACAAGCAACTTTGGTCAGTCTGACACCTGTTTGGTACTCGTTGGCTGTGAACGGGATTCTTCTTCCGTTGCAGCTACCGCATGAGCTGGTTCTTGTTCCGTTGCAGCTACCGCATGAGCTGATTCTTGTTCCGTTGCAGCTCCCGCACGAGCTGGCACTTTTCGACAGTGCGTCCCATGGATCCACAGAGCCCTCTCCGCGACTTTCACAGCAGTGTGAGTTGTCAGCAAAACCTGAAATGGTCCCTGCCACCTCTTCGCTCTCCAGTGTTTCCGCCTCAGATCCTTGATCAGCACGAAATCCCCTGGACTGATCGAATGCAGAGGTCCGTAGGCCACCTCCAGTATAGCTGCTTTTACCTGTCTAGATATATTACAGAAAACCTTATCCAGTTCGACACAATAATTCAGCATAACTTTTTCACACAATAGTGTCAGGCAATGTTCTTTGATCGTGTGGTTCCCAGCCCATGTGTGGCGGTCTTCCAAAAAGGATTTCAAACGGGGAGAGATTTACCCTCCCTCTGTGTCTCATTCTCATGTATGTAAGTGCTATTGGCAATGCTTTTGTCCATGACAAATTCGTTTCTTCACATATTTTAGACAATTTTGTTTTGAGGTAAGTGTTTTAGGAAGTGTGGTACTTCCATGACACCCCTAAATATTTTCCCACTGCGGAAATGGCCTGATTCAGAAAATGTGTTCCATTATCACTAGAAATTTTCCCTGGTATCCCCCACCTGGGTACAATTTCTTGTAGTAGAAGCTTAGCCACCCCTTTGCTGTCTGGGTGCTTTGTTGGCATTGCTTCAACCCATTTTGAAAACATGTCTACTGCGACAATACACACAGTATTTTTCCCTTCACTTGGTGCTAATTCAATGTAGTCAATCATGACATGACTAAAAGGTTTGTCTGGGCTGGGATGCCCACTAGTTTCATTGCCTGACCCTTACCCACATTGTTTGTTGCACAAATCATGCATCCGCTGCAATACTCCTGGCCCACTGTGGAAAAACCTTTTGTAAACCAGTTATTTTGCATACATTTCAGCATCCCCGCTTTTGACGAATGGTCCAATCCATGCGTTAACCTATCATAAGCTGAAAAGAAATGTTTAGGTGAACATGGCTTGTCATCAGGTCCTCTCCAGATACCTGCAATGTACTAAGCCCCTGCCTGCCTCTATTGTCTCTTGTCAATATCAGAGCTAAATTGCTACGAAGCATGCACTGTACCCAGAGGTTCTGTGCACATAGCCAATTTGACCGCACGAGTCACAGAAAGAGGAAGCAGAGCTGCAGTCTTCGCAACTAAGTCTGCTTTTCTGTTACCCTCTGAGACCTCGTCTCTTCCTGTTGTGTGAGCCTGACATTTGCAAACAGCAATGGCAGAGGGAAGTAACAGAGCATCCAACAAATCTTTTACTAAGGAATGATTCAGGATCGGCTTACCATCAGCTTTCATGAACTTCCTGTGTTTCCATAATGCCCCAAAATCATTTGAAGCCATGACAGCTTTTTCAGCAGCAGCCACTGCTCTCAGACAGGGAGGAAGTCCCTGTGCTACACTGTCCAGTCTGGAGGAGAAATAGGCCACTGGGCGCAGTTTTCCCCCATGTTCCTGTAATAAGACTGAAACCATATGCCCTTTTCTTTCATCCACAGTTTGTGTGAATGGTTTACTTGGGTCTGGAATCCCAAGCATAGGGGCAGTCTGCAAAGCATGTTTTAAATTAACAAAAGCCTGCTCAGCCTCAGGTGTCCATGTCAACGTCTCTTTTGCAGCCATACTGTTACCATAAATCATTTTTGTTAATGGTGCCTCTTAATCAGTATAACCTGAGATGAACGTTCTACAATATGTCATCATGCCTAAAAAGGACATCATTTGTTTCTTTGTCTGAGGTTTCGGAATGTTCTGAATGGCAGTCACTCTTTTATATGAGAGTGACTTCCCTTCAGCTGACAGAACATGACCTAAAAATACAACAGATATCTGTGCCACAGACACTTTATAAGGGTTAACCTTGTGACCCTGCTCAGCCAGATGTGTCAACAGAGCCACTGTTCCAACCATGCATATCTCAATAGACGGACAGCATAGTAAAATATCGTCGACATATTGCAACAGGGCAACACTTCTGGCAGGTGTAATGGCTCTAAGCTTCGTTTCAGCGCTTCGTTGTAAATGTATATGCTTTGCCATTAAAATTGAAAGCGAACCAAAACTGAGAGTCTTTATCAACTGGTACAGTGAAGAAGGCATTTGAAATGTCTACCACAGTGTAACAGACTGTCTTGGGCGGAATTTGAGACAGTATCGAATAAGGATTTGGCACGTGCGGAGCTCTGGCCTGTACAGCACTGTTGACCGCTTGGAGATCCTGAATGAATCTCCACTGGACCGGTCCATTTCCGGCCCTGATTTTCTTTACAGGAAAAATAGGTGTTCTGACAGGTGAATCTGGACACGGCACAATCACGCCCCTTTCCAGTAATGAATTGAATACTGGGGTGATACCATCAATAGCCTCTTGTTTTAGAGCATATTGCATTCTCTTAGGTCTGTAATCACTTTTTGGAATGATTCTAACAGGTTCACACCCTTTAATCAGACCTACATCGTATTTGTCTCGTGCCCAGAGTTCCTGTGGAACTGCCTCCAAACCCTCAGGAATAGATATCTCTTCATTCTTTATCATTGTACTTTCACACAACACTTCAATAATCCTAATTCCCTTAATGTATTTTCCTAGTGACTGTTTGTAAAACCCTGTGCTCTCAGATTTCCACACATTTTTGTCAGTGGTTAGAAACCAATCTTTTAATGAGTCACATTGTTTTACAAAAGTCACCAAGTCTCCCCACTCTGCTGTGTGCGTCTTTGCAAGGGAGATGTGTGGGACGTCCCCACCACATCATATAACGCTAGCTGGCTATCAGTCAATTCAATATTTACAGCACACAACTTATCTGACCAAAATAGCTCTGAGGACTGCAGTTCCTCAATTTCTATTTCAGTCCATTTTTCAGCAAAAATTTCATCTGGCTCATTGCTGATGTGACATGTACAATGCAAATTAATTTCTTTCTATGAAATCATGGTCAGGAGGCATCCTATTTGTGGCTTTTGTTTTTAAACCACTTTGAGGAGTGCTCCATTCAAACACATACAATATTTCAGCAGGCATTCGTATCATAGTCATATCAGCAGTGAGGCCATCGTCATCACAATACAAATTCAACTTCAGCTTACACATTAAATCTCTGCCCAGCAGAATACACGGACAAGTTTTTGTCACAAGTAAAGCATGCGCAAATGAGTGATCACCAATCTGACAAGACAAATCTGCAGTATATGGTTCCCTCACCAGATGCCCTGTGGCACTCCTGGAGGTTGCCCATTTACCAGATAATATAGTTAAATCAGGCAATTCTGTATGTTTAACTGCGGAGTTTGTTGCTCCAGAATAAATTAAAAACTTAACTTTTCTACCTTCAACTCTTCAATCATTGGCAATTTTATGAATGCTTTATACATTTAATCATTGTTTGCAAGCAAGATTTTTTCATTGCAAAAAGCAGAAATAGAAATAAGATTAGACATAGTTACCACCTGGGAGTCAGACCTCTCACCGTCGCTCCCCTCCCCCTCTCAATCTCCTTGCTTCTTTGGTTGTTGATGTTTCTGAAATCCTCGTGGTTGAAATTCCACTTGATTCGGAGGATGTGGACAGTCATTTTTCCAGTGTCCCTTCTGTCTGCAATTAAAACAGACTTCAGGGTCGTAAAGGACCCTGTTACCAATTCCTCGTCCTCTTCCTCCTCGTCCTCTTCCTCTTCTTGGATGATTTTCCATCATCAAACCTCCCATTTCTAGCAGAGCAAGTTGAGTGTCTTTGTCAGTCTTTTTTCTGCTTATTCTTGGCTTGATCTTTCAGCAGCTATTGTTGATGGTTTGCGTGTCGTCGGATTTCTTCCAGGCGTCGGATTTCTTCCAGGCGCTTGATGATAACCCACACAGGATGTTTTCACCTTTTTCCCTATTTCAGGGTCCAGGCCGTCCAGAAAAACAGTTTTTAAGTATTCTTCATACGTACTTATGCCAGATGGAAGTTCAACACCCTCGGAATCTTTGAGATGGAGGAGCTTAGGCAGGAGGAGCAGAGGGGAAAGTAAGTGAAGCTGTCAGGTTTGGATAGACAGATGTTGACCTGTCTTCTTCTTTTTCATCTTCGTCTGGGTTTTGTCCTCCAGCTGCTCCTGGTTGTCTTTGCGGTCCCATGGCAGGGACTATTAATTGTGGTTGGTGGGGGGAGTAGGGAGCCGGACAGCGGTCATCCTCAGCCAGGCGGGTTTTTATGCATCTTATTTCCTCGGAAGAAAAAGAAACAGAGTTTAGTAAAGTTTTTCTGGCTTCTTCTGCCTTTGCATCTTTACTATCTGCACTTCCTAATGGTGCTAATGCTGCACTCATCTGTTTTCTTTGTCTGATAATTGCCTCATTTAACCATAAATCTATATTTTGACCATCAAGGTCATAATTATCTTTTTCTTTTCTTTTTGGACTTGCTTTTGTCCAATTTTCTTTAATCTTTTGCAGATGGTTTACACTCAAACCCCATTAAACCCATATTGGTTTATTAAAAACGGCACATAAGCATGATACCAAGTTCCCATTATTTTATCCATGGCCATATTTGAGCCCTTTGAAAAATCAACCTGTTCCTCCTCTCTTTTCGAAATTTCATTACCCATTACTCTTATTTCGTTTATTCAACAGCATTTATATTTGCGTATTTAAATCTCTCCCCCGCGTGGTCACCACGCACTATATTTACTGCATTAATTCTTTCCCCCGCGTGGCCACCACGCACCTGCCTATATTCGTCAATATAGGACTTTCAAATTGCCTGCATCCGTCGATGTAGGTCTTTCCCAGACAAGTGCCTCTGTATTGTTTAAAAAATTACTATCAGGCTTATTTCAAACAGGCACCTATCTGGTGTTTGAGAAATTACTATCAGGCTTATCTCAAACTCTGGCCCTTTTGGGAAAACAATTAATGCATGGCATTCGAGAAATTACTATCAGGCTTATTCTCAAACCCTGTTTGGAAATTACTATCAGGCTTATTCCAAACTCTGCTTGGAAGTTACTTTCAGGCTTATTCCAAAGCTCTGACCCTTCTAGGAAAAATATTCAATACGCAAATAATTTTCTTTTTTACCACGCAAATAAATTTTCTCTCACCGTCTTTTTGATGACCTTGTGAGTTCACTTCTAGGAGTGCGTCCACCTCGGTCGTCGTGAGTAGAACAATTCTCTCTCCTTAAGATTGAGGATTTTGAGCCAAATTGTTCCCCTCCTCACGCCGATCGTCGGTTTAATGCATCCCATCCTCCTCGTCGCCATTTGTTGTGGAAATAATTCTATTCGAAAAGTTAGGAGGAAGGAGACAAGTGGAAACCTCTGAAAAGTCAAAGTATCAAATGTTTATTTCTTGCAAGAAATAAAATTGGCATTCACATACAGACAGCATCTACATGTGAAGGCGAAGGCTGGTCCTTTTTCGCCAAGGTTATATACTCTAACACATCCTGTGTAGGCTGCATCTGTTTCAGAAGATTGTCCCTGATACCTTAAAAGGAAATCTGTTTGCAAGTCTTCTCGTTCCAACATAAATTCATCTAGACAGAACAATGACATCTTCGTTAAGGTTTCCTGTTTTTAGCTGTTAGTTTGACATCACACCTTTTCGCCTATATCTATTTCTGATCGAAGACTGCACACATACAATTCACACTTGAGATACAAAAGGTCACTCCGACCTAACATACATTTCACACTTGGAGTACAATAGTCTATTTTTCTACGTGACAGAACATATTGTTCCAGAAGCTTATCTTACTTATGCATTTCTATCAGCTTGGTTATATTCTTTAACAATGTTCTTTAGCTTATACGAACATCTTCCTTTAAATGCTTATTGATTATATATGTCTTAACTGTTAATAAAAAGTTGCACACGTCTAAGTTAAGAAAAACAGTAAGTAAATTAATAAAAACAGAAAATAAAATAAAAAGAACACTCCTAAATGTAAAATTTCTATTACACGAGGGACTCTGGCGGTCATCCGGAATTCACAGAACCACAGTTACATACGTAACTAGCGTTCTGTTTCATTCCTACTGACCGCCAGAGGCAGTGCAAAGCACTAGTGGATAACGCATATCAACACAGTCATGAGGAATGCCACCCACCTGCAAACATCAGGGTTGTTTCAGAAGGACTGCAGAGCTCACATCATGGGAAGCAGCCACATTAACCTTGTAGAACCGCGCAAAGGTACATGGAGAAGACCAGATAGCAGCTTCGCAGACATCCGCCAAGGAAACTCCCCATAAAGTGGCCCAAGACGAAGACACGGCCCTAGTGGAGTGACAAGTAACACCCACTGGTAAGGGCTGATGAGATTTATTATACGCAAACTTTATCGTCTCAACAATCCAGCGTGATAATCTCTATTTGGACAAAGGTGCACCCTTGTGTACCTCACCATAACAGACAAATAACTGATCCGTCTGTCTAAAAGAAGCGGTAGACTTAACATAGCACTTTAAAGCTCATACAGGACACAGAAGATGATACCTCCCCCCATCTGTATCTGAGTGATTGAAAGGCGGCTGAAAAGCAGCCAGATGAATAGACTGATTCACAAATTGTGGTAACAAAACTTTAGGGAGAAAGACTGGATTAGGCCGAAGAATGACCCCAGAATCCTCTGGTAACCAACGTAAACACAATTCACTCACTGACAAGGCATGAAGTTCACCAACGCGTTTAGTTGAAGCAACAACCAACAAAAAAAGACACTTTTAAGGACAACCACTTAATATCTGCAACAGCTAACGGCTCAAATGGTGGTGTACAAAGGGACTCTAGAACAAGCGGTAAGTCCCACACGAAAGGGAGTAGAACGAACGGGCTTTAAACGCCCTGCTCCCTTCAGAAAACTACAAACAAGGTTATGAGACCCAAGGGAAGCACCAGAAACCAGGTCATGATAAGCAGATATGGCAGCAACATAAACTTTTAAAGTGGAGGCCGCCCTGTTGTCATCAAATAGATGCTGCAGGAAACTTAAAACTGTCGGCACAGTACAGTGAACTGGGTCAATTCCTTGATCCCCACACCAAGAAGAAAATATTCTCCAACGAGCAGCATAAAGTTGTCGTGTCGAAGGAGCCCTAGCGTTGCCGATAGTGTTCACTACTGCTGGTTCACAATCCATTAACTGTGATCTGGACCCAAGGGCCAAACCCAGAGCTGAAGACGAGTTGGATCTGGGTGCCAAACACGGCCGTGCCTCTGAGAAAGAAGGTCCCGTCTGGTGGGAAGCTGCCATGGTTCACCTTGTAACAGACTTAGAAGGAGAGGAAACCATAGCCTGGATGGCCATCGATGTGCCACTAAAAGCACCCTGTGCTTGTGTAGGAATATACAATGTAATGTTTCCCACAGAAGTGGAAATGGAGGGAACGCATACAACAGGCAACACGGCCACTTGTGGGCTAATGCATCCTGTCCCAATGGGCTGGAAGTCTCGGTTCTCGCGAACCACCAGCGGCAATGAGTGGTCATTTCCGATGCAAACAGGTCGACCTCTGCCTTGCCAAACCGTAGCCAAATCAACTGTACTACATCTGGGTGAAGTCTCCATTCCCCCGGCAGCAGCAGATCCCTCGGCAGAGCATCCGCCACTTGATTGTCCAATCCCGGAAGATGAACTGCCCTTAATGAGGCCAGACCATGTGAGGATCTTGCGAGTTAGCAATAAAGATGCAAGAGACCTGGTGCCGCCCTGATGATTCAAATGAAAGACCGTCGATGTGTTGTCGGACCGGACAAGCACATGACAACCCATCAGGTTTGGTAAGAAGTGTTGTAGAGCTAAGTACACTGCCTTCAACTCCAGGACGTTGATATGTTCTAAGGCCTCCCTGGGTGACCAGCGATCACCAATTCCTCTCTGGTTCCACATTGCCCCCCATCCTGTTAGTGAAGCATCGGTCGTGATCACTTCCCGATGGGAGGACACCACCCCTAGAGGCACACTGGCTTTCAGAAATGTTACCTTTTTCCAGGGTTTCAATGCACAGACACAGGCAGGCGAAACGACAATCATGCATTGGCGATGTCTCGCTGAATCTAGCCCTAAGCTGTTGCTCCACCTCTGAAGAGGCCTGAGGTGAAGCAAGCCCAAGGGGATCACGGATGTGGCGGTGGCTAACATCCCCATTAGTTGCAGAAGGACGCCATAAGGCAGTTTTGTCCCCCGACTGAAACGAGTCCATAACTGACAAATACTGTTCGTGCGTGAGACAATGTGGCAGACATTGTTATTGAATTGAGTGTTATTCCTATGAAGGTTATGGTCTTTTCTGGGACCAGATGACTTTTTGTGTCGTTCACAGTAAGGCCCAACCTCTGGATATGCTCCAGCAAAATCCTGGTGTTGTGTAACGCATGTCGTCTTGTTGGGGCACAGAGCAGCCAATCTTCTAAATAGGGCAGAATCCTCATGCCCTTGGACCAAAGAGGAGACAGGGCCGCATTCATGCATCTTGTGAAAACACGAGGAGCCAGAGATAGACCGAATGGTAGAACTCTGAACTGATAGGCTTGATTCTGAAAGCTGAATCTTAGGAACTTCCTGTGGTGAGGAGCAACGGGAACATGGAAGTAAGCGTCCTTCAAGTCCACACTCACGAACCAGGGGTGGGGGTGCTGACGTGGTCTCCCCTGCTGGTGACGGTGAAAAGGGTGCCGTCCCTGGGCCTCCTCATCCCCTCTATGTCGCTGTGGAGCCTGAAGCCGTGAAATGTTCTGCTGTCGCACTCGATGCTCTGAGCCCAGATAGCGTGGGTGAGCCGGAGTCAGAGGCATTCTAAAAGGTGGTGCTCGTGGAACCTGAGTCTGTTGTCGTGTGGCTTCTGACAACTTCATTCTCTTCTCCAATACCTCAGAAACATTGGGGCCAAAAAGATGTCCTGGTACAATTGGCAGTTCTCTCAGTGTCTTCTTACAGTCTTCAGGTAACCTTGCCTGAGCAAGCCATACCTGACGCCGGGCTGTTAGAAGGGTCGCTGAAAGTGTCCCAAGGTCCCGAGTCACATGACCCATAGTCAACAGAGCCATCTGTAAGAACTGAAATGTAGAAGCGTCAACGCTTGCTGACTCTAATTCATTATTGCAGGCAAGAAGCAGCTGGAAGATAGTATTCTCAGCTCGAGTTATATATGCTACCGACTTGTATGCCTTCTTCAATAAAGTGTCAGTACGTCCACATTGTGCACTCGGGCAGCGTACATAGCCTCTTAGAGCCTCATCTGGTGATACCACCAAAGCTGCAACCGGCTGTTTCAGGCGCCCGTCCTACACCAATGGAGTGAGCCTCAGCCATTGCAGCAAGAGTGCGGGCTGTCTTTGACCTCCTCCTAGGCACATTGGGACTGGTAAGTGCACTAGAGAATTCTGTCACAAAATCCTTACACGGTGGCATTGTGAACACATTACTATCAGCAGCTTGTCTGAAGAACACATTGGTTTGAATGGGTTGTACAGGTGATTTGTCTAGACCCTAACAAGCCACCGCCATCTGCAGAACAGACAACACATCGTCTGGAGCAGATGGGCCTTCGTCCGATGAATGTATAGAACCACCGCTCGAACCACCTGTAGCATATAGGTTAGAAAAAACATTGTTTGAGAGGGTGGGTTGTATGGCAGGTTCCACCGATTCTCCATCAAGAAAATGGGAATTAGACGCGCTCATGGAGAGAGCGTCAAAATCTATAGCATACGGAGGTTGGAAATCACTCTCATCCACTGGTGTGTTCTCAGTATGTGGGGCCGACACTGGGGGTTGTAAAGACTGAAGAAGACGTTTCATCTCCATAATTTCTGAAGATAGAGAAGCTACAGTCTTCGATAACAAGTGTTCTGAAGTGTCTTTCTGTACAGATTTCTTCTTGCTCGGCGGAGCGCCAGCAGCTGCTGATGCGCAACGCTTTTGAGCGCGTCGCGGCTGTTGTGCGAGGGTAACAGGCAAATTTAATGTCTAACTCAGCAAGGCGAAGCTGTCTGTCTGACATCGGTAGCATACTACAATGCAAACACGGATCAGTCAGGGCCTCCTTCAGATGTTGAGCTCCTAAACATGATGGGCATCGATCGTGTCCGTCGTCGGGAAGAAGCGTATTCGGACACAACTTACAACTTGAAACGGAGATGAGAGAGCTATGATCCATGACCCCGTCAATAAAACGTCCTCGGTTAGCACCGTAGGCACTTAAACTGTAATAACACCCACTGAGCAGTTAAAAAAAAAAAAAAAACTTCGGATAGAACCGAAAATTCTATAACATGAAACGCTCTCACAAGTAAAGTCAAGTCTGCCTTCGGATAGAACCGCGAGGCATTCAATAACTAACACAATAACGTAACGTAAAAGTCAAGTCTGCCTTCGGATAGAACCGCGAGGAATGATAACATAAAAAAAAAAAAATATATATATATATAATAAATAAATGCTATACAAAAATTGCGTTTGTGTCAATATAAATATTATTTATTACTGTCAGCAGAGAAAAAAATGTCACAGAAAAAAAAATTATGAAATATAAATAACATAAATTAAATAGGGCAAAGCCTATCACTCAAATCACTCAAACAACATACACACGGGTAACACGGGTTTAAAACAATCACATGCAAACGTAAAATATGCATATTTTTAAGAACACATCTACAAAAATATGGTTGTATTTCAAGTTGATAAAATAATTAAAAATCCACATCAGTTTATTTGTGCCCACGCACCACTCCCTCCCAGGACCTATAACGTTACTAGCCAACTTTCACTTTTAAAAAGTCCTCATAACCGCGCGCGCGATGCTGCGATCTGCAGTTGTCGAGATGGATGCTGAGGAGTTGAAGAAAAGAATAGCTAGTGGGGATTGTAAAGTTGTCGACAAAAGTCTTCAAAAATCAAGTCCAGTGTGTGGGAGAAATTTGGAGTTATCTGAAGAAAATATTGTGAAAGACTTGCTGCATGCATTTTCTTGTTGGATAGCCGCAAATGTGGAACTTCATCGCTGAGGAAGCACGCAGATAACTGTGGTAACAAAGCAGTTCTATCAAACAGTATTTTTCAAATTTAACACTGTTAAGTATGTGTGGTTTGCAGATCAGCCGCTCATGTGAGTGTTTGAACCCAAAATTGTGAGATGTAGGCGCGCGGCTACGGCTTATCTCAAGTAGTGGAATAGTTTTGTGAAGCATTTAGTGCAAATATTTTTTATCAGGTAATACATATTATTTATCAGTGTGTTATACCCGAATAAATAATAATGAAAAAAAAGTCGGACTGTAAGCGAATGAATGACTTACAGGAGAGCATGATTGCTATTCACACCCTTATTAAAATGGCTCTGTTACCACAATAGTACTTGATCTGTTTAAAATGATTTCATTCGTATATGTCTGATAAGGTGTTACATTAAGATTCAAAATTAAAATTCGTCTATACCCGTTATTCATTCTTTCTATTTTTGATCTGAGCGCACAATCAGAAAATCAGAAAAGGAGTCGTTATTCGTTTTTTTTTTTTTTTTCATTTTAGTTCAGGAAATAATGGAAAAACAAGTCGTTTTTTTATTTTTGTTTTTTACTTTGAAAAAAAAAAAACACGATTGAACGAATGATACATGGGTCCGTGTACTTTTTCGTTCATTCGTTATTCTATTTTGGAAGTGAAATGAAATTCTGGAAAAGGTGTCAGTTTGGTTTTTTGTTTAAAAGAAAAAATCAGAAATGGCTGTATTTTGTTTTCCAAATGTATTGTTGTCATCAAATAATAGTATTAGAAAATTGGACGCATTTCCGATCGTTTTTTAATCTGTAATATTTATTTGTACGGTTATTGTATTTCAAATGACTCAGAGCCGGCGCCAGCTGAGCGCTGATGAGGGGGCGTTCACATTAACGCATGTCACCACTCTTTTGGGTCCGTGTACCTGGCGGCGGGGTTATTCATTTTGAATAATCTGACGAATGACTAGCATGGCTTCCCTTGAGGCTTACGCTGATATAATTAGTGATATGTTGAGAAGGCATCCGACTCATGCAGACATTTCACAGCACCTTACAGCTATTGGCGTGGTACGTGGATGCTCTGTGATGAGTGTGCGAAGATTTTGTGATGGTCACAAACTCAAGCGGGGATAATCTGATGCGCAGTTGGAAGTAGATGTGTCAACTGCAGTTGCCGAAGTAAGCAATTGTCACAGGAAAAAATCAAGCTGTATTTTATGTTGACAGGCTTCTTAATTTAGTTTATCTTCTGTAGACTGGACCGACCTTCGGCAGAAAAATGACTGGCTACCTGGCGACTAAAGGAGTTTTTGCTGCGGAGAATCGTGTTGGACGAATTCTACGTGGAATTGAAAGACCCTACCATGAAGCGAGATGCAGGGTAACGTTAATTTAGGCTATACCCAACTCTCTAATTTGAATATTTCCTGAAATAATTAAGAAACAATGAAGCATCAAACCGAGGCTTACAAACTTTATCAAGTTGTCCTCCGTTAAACCTAAACTGGTTTAGGCCTATTCAGTCAGTGCTCCTTAATAGGTGACCTATGTAGGACATAACACAAGTGTCACTTAAGAACAGAATTACCTTGTCTTTT
Organism: Chrosomus eos; assembly: GCA_036326025.1. Lineage (NCBI taxonomy): Eukaryota > Metazoa > Chordata > Actinopteri > Cypriniformes > Leuciscidae > Chrosomus > Chrosomus eos. The sequence continues at coordinate 16,821 of JAZAVI010000820.1, forward strand.
GAATATTAAGGGCAAAATCTCAGAAGCCCAACATCCATGACCCTGGAGGGGCTTTACAACCCCACAGGGGGGCCTTTCCCCAGGTTAAAAAAACATGGCACATGCATAACTAAATGTTTTAGCCATGTGAAATGACAGTGAGTGGCAGTTATGAAATTGTCAAATAATTAATCGTCAAAATTGTTTCATTTCATATTACAGGGTCTGCGGAACTTTAACCCAGTGCCCTACCATGCTGCCTATATGGGTCATAAACTCCATTTAGATCAAAATGAAAAATTAGCAATGTTTGGGGTGACCCATGTTATTGCAGTGGATGGGTACAGTAGCAAAGTCGTGGCTCATGCAACAATGCCAGTGAAGAATAATCTCACCATTTATGAGGAAGTCTATAGGTTTGTTTTGGTTCTATTACTCTACACATTTGTATTAGTAATTTATTCTGTTTGTTCATCTGAAAGCATAAATAGTATTGTTACCTTTTAACCCTCTGAGGTCTGAGCTGTTTTGGGGCTCTTTCGGTGTTTTGGTATGCCCTGACATTTGTGCTTATTTCAGCTACTTAAAACATACCATTTGCCAACATATAAATTTGCTGTATTCAGCACAAACTCTGCTACAATAATATGTGAGCAAAATTGATGTACTTGTTTGCATTTTATAGAAAAAAAATAATATGCGTGGTTAGTACGTTTTGGAAAAAAAAATGTCACTGCAATAAGGCCATTTAACACATAATGAATAGTTGTCCACAATACTTTTGAGTTACTATTCTTGTAGGCTAGAATTTTTACTTCAAAATGAAGTGAAAATCATTCTGACCACTCTTTCAGAAACATCAATATAACGATTTGAATTTCTTACATCAGTTTTTGGGTCAGCAGTGCTGTATGCGTGGGAGTGTTAATGCCCATGAATATTAATGTGATTTACACCTGGGAAGACTAAAGACACTCCCCCAATGGCTAATGGGCCATCAAGGTGCTTTGAGGCAGCCTGAACAAAGAATGATTCACTGGTGAACAAAAAGTTAAAAAGAACAGCATTTATTCAAAATAGAATTTACGTTCTTTCCTAAGAATGTAAAGACTTAAAGTCATTACTATCACTTAACACATCCTTTCAAAAAAACAAACATAAAAATACTACCGCAGGTTTAAAAAACTGTTTGAATAGACTCATGGGCGAATGCGAGTCTACAGAGCTCAGTTGCGGTCCAGTTTCCCGTGCAGAAAGAAATCGCAGTGTCTGTGGAACCATGTCAACATCGGTCTCTGTTTTCCATGACAGCGTGGACTGCATGTTGCTCGTCTGCTTGTTTGCCTTGGCTCTCTTCGGAACTGGTGCTTGGACATTGTCACATCTGTTATAAAAAAAGAAGAAAGAAAAAGTGTGAGCATGCTGATAAGACAATCAAAGAAACTGTATTATTATCATTATCAATCACTAATTACCATGGATTTAAAAAAGACATATTTGTAATTTCACACAAGAATGGGAACTTTTACATTATGACGATGTAAACACAATTAGGCTACATTTCATCTGTAAAATATTACGTCTATGCACTTACTCAGTATTATTCTCGATCGCACTGAGAACTGAACGACACCTGCGTGTCCCTCTGCGAGGTGCTGGAGAAGGAGAACGTGATGCAGCCAATTTCCTAAAAAACAAAACAAAATAACTGTTAGCATACATTATGTATACAACAGAGTTATTGAATATTCTGTACTGAATATGCATCTGTTACTGAATATTCTATATAGGTATTATTGTTTTTTTTGTATTATGTTTTGTTATTGAGTGTTAAAGCTGCCGTGACAATATAATTTCCTGCAAAGGATCAATAAAGTATCAACAACAACAACAACATCTGTTGATGGCCCATATAGAATGCATGCTGATAACACAATCAAAGAAACTGTATTATTATTACGCTTATCAATCACTAATTACCATGGATTAATTTCACACAATAATAGGAACTTTTACATTATGACGATGTAAACGATATTACGTCTATGCACTTACTCAGTATTATTCTCGATCGCACTGAGAACTCAACGAGACCTGCGTGTCCCTCTGCGAGGTGCTGGAGAAGGAGAGCATGATGCCACATTCCTAAAAACAAAACAAAATAACTGTAAGCATACATTATGTATACAACAGAGTATCTGTTGATGGCCCATATAGAACGCACGCATTTATTATGTAGCCTACACTCAATGAACGGATCGTTCGCGATCGACACATCGCTACATTTCAAACATTTACACCTGTATTCACAGTGCATAAGGCAGTAAGCATGATAATTAGTGTCATAGGCTAACTAAAACTGAACATTTGCGAGTATCTATGGCCCATATAGACAGCACGCATTTAGGGATAGGCTACACAATGAACGGATTGTTCGCGAACGAACGACACATCACTATTTCAAACATTACACCTGTATTCACAAACAAGTATTTACGCATGATAAAGTGTCATAGGCTAAACAAAACTGAACATTTATATATAACATATTGTATTTAGACAGAATCTATCACGTTTTTACCAGAGTCTGAAATATCACATATAACCTAGCAGTTATTCCCCAAAAAATGCATTACACATAGGCTAAGGCAGTAGGCTATTTTAGCATGATAAGTCATGGGCTAACCAAAACTGAACATTTATATATAAAATATATTGTATTTAGACAGTATCACGTATTTTACCGGAGACTGAAATATATTTATCTCAATCACATAACCTAGAAGTTATTCTCGAACAAAATGCACTACACATAAGGCAGTAGGCTATTTAGCATGATAATCAGTGTCATAAACTAATCAACACTGAGTGAAAAATATGTATGCTATATACAAATATGTTCAGAGAATATCACATTTAAAAAGTTTACACGAGCATACAATGTTAGGGATATTGTGAGGTATTTCCTATGTCAAAAGCTAGCCAAAACTAGGCAAAATATAAAATTCATTTGAGCTCTATATGATAAGAAAACGAATTATAACAATAAAAAACTTACTCCGAACTTCTATCCTCGGTTGGATCAATTCGTTCTTGAAAATGCAGCCTTTTCGTCGTCCGAATTGCAATCTTCCTCTGAAGAAAATGTGAATTCGTCATCACTGTCCAGAATCATCTGAAGGGCCTCTCTGTCGGAGTAGCGTGCTGCTGCCATCCTCAAAACGCGATGAACTAACAGTGAATGATCTGATGAAGAAGCTTCATGTTTTTGTGGTTTGATCGCGGGGCGTGCCGCGTGTGCGATGCATAGATCACCTATTTTACCATGTGAAAAGCGCTGGGGGCGTGGCGATCTGAGCTGATTAATGATAATGAGGGGAGAACGAAACAACTGTAACTCTCCTTGGTTTCAAACGGATTACATAAACTGGAAATATAATTTTTTTTAGTAGCTTACTTCATTTAAAAGAAGAGAATCTCAGCTTCATAAAGAGACATCTCTTGTATCTCTGTGACAAGTATTAACAGAGTTACAGTTATTTTTTCGGACGCGTTTCAGAATGGACTTCACTGACGGAGAGAAGGTAAAACGCGCATCATGTTTATTATTCTTTATTTGACGAAAAGCACAACACTTTGTTTTTATTGTGAGTACCCTAAAAAAAATAGAAACTAAACAGGATCTAATGATGTACAACACTTAAATGTAAGATAAAAATCAACAGAGTAATTTGAGTCTCTTTTGCACTGATAAGGAAAAAAGTGAGCTCATCACGCCCCCGTGACGGCCGACCTCAGAGGGTTAAGTGCCATTTTGTGGCATAGGCAAAGACACATAGTCCTCAATTCTGATCAATTATAATGTCTTCCATATGTGACCTGCAATCCAGGGCGGCTGTTGTCAACCATGGGATGTGGAACCAGGTGAGAGTCGACCACGGCAAGGAATTCTACTTGTCTCTTTTTATTCAGGAAATCCTTGCTCCCCATAGGCACAATCAGGACAAACCACCATATTGCCAAACCACATCAACAAAGGTAAGAAATTTGGAGTTGTAAGTAGACCTTAAAATATGGGTAACACTTTACAATAAGGTTCATTAGTTAACATTAGTTAACTACATTAGTTAACATGTACTAAGAATGAACACAACTTCTTCAGAATATATTAATCTTCGTTAATATCAATTCCAACATTTACTAATACGTAATTAAAATCAAAGGTTATATTAGTTAATGGACTGTGAACTAACATGAACGCACAATGAACACCTGTATTTGTATTAACATTAACAAAGATGAATAAACACTTTAACTAATGCATTGCTCATCGTTAGTTCATGTTAGTTAATGCATTTACTACTGTTAACTAATGAACCTTATTGTAAAGTGTTACCACAATAACGTATTTGAGCCCGTTCTCATCATTTGGCGTCATATAGGTGACGCAATATGACATTTCGTCGAAATCCGACGCACATGGCATCCTTTAGCGTCAATATGAGACGCAGACCCTTCCCCAGACCTCTACCCATAACAGTGCGTGTTATATTGACGCTAAAGGATGCCTTGTGCGTCGTATTTCGACGAACTGTTATATGGCGTCACCTATAAGACGCCAAAGGATTAGAATGTGTTGTGTATTTCACTAGTAAATTGCTTTTGAATGACAAAAACAACCACCAGATGGGAAAATGATATTTTACAAAAACTTTAAATGTACCACAACGCACCGTCCGTCTGTTGTTCTTCAGACAACGGCATCCCGCTGTTGGACCTTTTAATCTACAGTGAAATACAGTCACACTGTTTGGCCAGCATTTTAACCATGTTTAATCCAGCTACTAACTAACGGTATGTTAAAGTTTGCTGCTGAGTGCTGACTAGTGAACTAGCTGACGAGTGCAGTGAAGCGATGTTTCTGTTATTCTAACGTCCGTTTTCTGAGCATCCAAGAGAAGCACTGGCATAACAGTAGCACCAAACTGAAGCACAGAAATCCGCGTTGATATTCGGTGCGGTAGAAAACGGTTGTTAATGTTCCAGTGCCGTATTAGCACCGCGTCTATCTGTCTGTCTGTAGCTAACGTTACCCGCTAGCAAAGCAAAGCCAGTCTGTCACTAGCCTATAGTGCGTTGGTCTCTTTTTTATTACTTATTTCTCTGCATTGAGTGACAACCCTCTCAAATATAAGACACACAAACATAACAAATAAAAGTCTCAGATTCACTCTGTAATTGCAAAATTATTGCTTGCTTTTTGTGACATGATAGCAACTCTTCTGTGATAATGCAACTTCAACTACGAAGTAGCCGAATGTCATGTCGCTTATTCAGGTTTTTTCTCGAAGTTGGCAGTAACATACCAAAGGTTTTTAATTAAATATAAAGGAGTTATAAGAATTGAATCCTTACCGTTAGCTCCTTAGGCACTGGAGGTCTGCTCACTCGGCTGGAATACGACTCTAGCGGCAGCGTGCGTCAAACACGTGTTCCGCGACAACACTAGGCTGCCCACAGATGCGCCTGCCTAATAATCGGCTTGATATACTTGGAAATTGGCCAATGCCGATTATGTTAAAAATTGCCAAAAATCGGCCGATTAATCGTCCAGCCGATCAATCGGTCGACCTCTAATTGTGACCCCTGTGTGGCATACAACAGGTTAAACCACATATAAGCACTGTATTTATGAAATATGACCATTTAATGTACTGTCCACGAACAGCCTAGAAGGACTGTCAAATAAGTTACAGCTTGAACTTCACCGACTGTATCCATCCTGTAACTTATTTGACAGAGCCCCTATAGGCTGTCTGTGGACAAGTTGAATATTATGCAAATTGTGCATAATTAATTGCTGTACACCAGTGTGTTGTATTGTGACCCCTGTGTGGCATACAACAGGTTAAACACACAATAAGCACTGTATTTATGAAATATGACCATTTAATGTAATGTCCACGAACAGCCTACAGAGACCCTGTCAAATAAGTTACAGCTGGGACTTCACCGACTGTATCCATCCTGTAACTTATTTGACAGAGCCCCTATAGGCTGTCTGTGGACAGTTGAATATTATGCAAATTTTGCATAATTAATGGCTGTACTGTACACCAGTGTGTTGTATTGTGACCCCTTTGTGGCATACAACAGGTTAAACCACATATAAGCACTGTATTTATGAAATATGACCATTTAATGTACTGTCCACGAACAGCCTAGAACAGGTGTGCCCAACCCCGCTCCTGGCGATCGACTGTCCTGCACAGTTCATCTCCAACCCTAATCAAACACACCTGAAGGTCTTCAATTAAGGTCTTAACAACCAATTAAGGTCTTCAGGATTACTTGAAAATTAAAGGCAGGTGTGTTTGATCAGGGTTAGAGATAAACTGTGCAGGACAGTCGATCGCCAGGAGCAGGGTTGGGCACACCTGGCCTAGAAGGACTGTCAAATAAGTTACAGCTTGGACTTCACCGACTGTATCCATCCTGTAACTTATTTGACAGAGCCCCTATAGGCTGTCTGTGGACAAGTTGAATATTATGCAAATTTTGCATAATTAATGGCTGTACTGTACACCAGTGTGTTGTATTGTGACCCCTGTGTGGCATACAACAGGTTAAACCACAAATAAGCACTGTATTTATGAAATATGACCATTTAATGTAATATCCACGAACAGCCTACAGGGACCCTGTCAAATAAGTTACAGCTGGGACTTCACCGACTGTATCCATCCTGTAACTTATTTGACAGAGCCCCTATAGGCTGTCTGTGGACAGTTGAATATTATGCAAATTTTGCATAATTGATGGCTGTACTGTACACCAGTGTGTTGTATTGTGACCCCTGTGTGGCATACAACAGGTTAAACCACAAATAAGCACTGTATTTATGAAATATGACCATTTAATGTACTGTCCATGAACAGTCTAGACGGACTGTCAAATAAGTTACAGCTGGGACTTGAACACATTGAAACGCTGAAAATTTCTAAGTCGAAAACTGCATCCTTCCTGTGACTTAACTGACAGGGTGGGGAAAAGCATTTTTAGGGCCATTTTGCCTCGTTGTGGGGCCCCTGAAGGGTCTCAGGAGACGGGACCACCGTCCCCGGCCTCAGGGGGAGAGGCCGGATCGAACCATAGGCGTCGTTTGGGGGTCAAAAAATTATTAGGGGGCGCCGCGCAGCGCTTAGGGATTTTCATCCCCAGGCTGTCAATTAAGTTAATCCTCGGACGTCAGGTTCCCGAATAGGACAAATAGGCAGTCTGTGGATTTTTGTTAGTTCATATAAGTTGCCATATGGCGAAAAAGGTGTACGAAGGGATGCAAAGGCACCATTCCGGATCCTACGTCCAATTTAAATGAATAGTGTTCCCTAATAATTTGTCTGTGGAACCTGAGGGGCAAATAGGCTCCTAGGTGGCCACCACTAGGGGGCCAGGTTCCCTAATCCTTGCCCACGAAGTGCCTAAAGTGCCACCTAAGTGCCTATTCTTCAACACTGTGTCCACGAACAGCCTAAAGTGCCACCTAGCAACTTATTCTTCAACGCTATGTCCACGAACAGCCTAAAGTGCCACCTAGCAGCTTATTCTTCATCACTATGTCCACGAACAGCCTAAAGTGCCATCTAGCAGCCTATTCTTTATCACTATGTCCACGAACAGCCTAAAGTGCCACCTAGCAGCTTATTCTTCATCACTATGTCCACGAACAGCCTAAAGTGCCATCTAGCAGCCTATTCTTTATCACTATGTCCACGAACAGCCTAAAGTGCCACCTAGCAGCTTATTCTTCATCACTATGTCCACGAACAGCCTAAAGTGCCACCTAGCAGCCTATTCTTTATCACTATGTCCACGAACAGCCTAAAGTGCCACCTAGCAACTTATTCTTCAGCGCTATGTCCACGAACAGCCTAAAGTGGTTTTCATAGGTGTTTCGTGGACAGTGTTCCAAAATGTCCGTTTGGCAGGGGTCAAAAGGTCGAAGGGGCTCCAAATTTGACACGGCGGTAGTCCAGGGGCCCCCGGTTCAGGATCCTGGCTTTCAGGGACCTAGGTTGGTGTTAAAATTTTCCCTGCGCTCTAGGGACTCGTCCTCCTAGTATGTGACAATGGGGCCCCTAGGCTACCAGGATGCGAAGTTTGGGGCCCCTCGGACCCTTGGGGGCCGAACGACCAAAAAGTCTGTTTGGCAGGGGTCAAAAGGTCGAAGGGGCTCCAAATTTGACACGGCGATAGTCCAGGGGCCCCGGTTCAGGATCCTGGGTTTCAGGGCCCTAGGTTGGTGTTAAAAATTTCCCTGCGCTCTAGGGACTCGTCCTCCTAGTATGTGACAATGGGGCCCCTAGGCTACCAGGATGCGAAGTTTGGGGCCCCTCGGACCCCTGGGGGCCGAACGACCAAAAAGTCTGTTTGGCAGGGGTCAAAAGGTCGAAGGGGCTCCAAATTTGACACGGCGATAGTCCAGGGGCCCCCGGTTCAGGATCCTGGGTTTCAGGGCCCTAGGTTGGTGTTAAAAATTTCCCTGCGCTCTAGGGACTCGTCCTCCTAGTATTTGGCAGTGGGGCCCCTAGGCTACCAGGATGCGAAGTTTGGGGCCCCTCGGACCCCCCGGGCCGAGCAGTAGCCGAGGACACGTGCAACTTATTGCATGCGTTTTTATAGGTGGTTCGTGGACAGCGGACCAAAAGGTCCGTTTGGCCCGAAATTGTCATCCACGCCTCTTCAGGGGCCCCCGGGGCCGTGCCTAGAGCCTCGTGTCCCTTCGACCCGTTTTGGTGCTTAATTGGCCCACTTGTCCACAAACAGCCTACATTAAATAGGTTGCAGGACGGACGTCTGGAAAGCAGGGGTCACAAGGTCGCAGGGGCTCCAAATTCGGCACGGTGGTAGTCCAGGGGCCCCTTGGTCAGGATCCTTGACATCAGGGTCCTAGGTGGGCCCCGAGTCTGTTTTTTAACCCTAACCTAACTTTTCAATGGGCCCTTTGGAGAAGGCCTTTCTGTCAATGAGCGCAAGAGGCCTTTGTGAGAGATTTTGACAAAGGTAGTCCAAAACATTTCCCTGCGCTCTTGGGACTCGTCCTCCTAGTATGTGGCAGTGGGGCCCCTAGGCTACCAGGATACGAAGTTTGGGGCTCCTCGGACCCCCCGGGGCCGAGAGGTAGCCGGGGACACGTGCAACTTATTGCATGCGTTTTCATAGGTGGTTCATGGACAGCAGACCAAAAGGTTCGTTTGGCAGGGGTCAAAAGGTCGCAGGGGCTCCAAATTTGACACAGTGGTAGTCCAGGGGCCCCCGGTTCAGGATCCCAGGTTTCAGGGTACTAGGTTGGTGTTAAAAATTTCCCTGCTCTCTAGGGACTCGTCCTCCTAGTATGTGGCAAAGGGGCCCCTAGGCTACCAGGATGCGAAGTTTGGGGCCCCTCGGACCCCCCGGGGCCGAGCAGTAGCCGAGGACACGTGCAACTTTTTGCATGCGTTTTCATAGGTGGTTCGTGGACATCGGACCAAAAGGTTCGTTTGGCCCAAAATTGTCATCCACGCCTCTTCAGGGGCCCCTAGGGCCGTGCCTAGAGCCTCGTGTCCCTTCGACCCGTTTTCGTGCTTAATTGGCCCACTTGTCCACGAACAGCCTACATTAAATAGGTTGCAGGACGGACGTCTGGAAAGCAGGGGTCAAAAGGTCGCAGGGGCTCCAAATTTGACACGGTGGTAGTTCAGGGGCCCCTGGTTCAGGATCCCAAGTTTCAGGGTCCTAGGTGGGTGCAACTTTTTTCCCTGAACTCTAGAGACCTGTCCTCCAGGTATGTGTTAGTGTGGACCCTAGGCTACCAGAATGCAAAGTTTGGGGCCCTGGGACGAATTGTTGAAAAATAGGCTCCTAGGTGGATTAATAGGCTGTTTGCGGGACGTGAGGAAGACCACGGTGAAGAGTAGTCCGTTTAGGCACTCCGTGGACCAATTGGTGAAAATAGGCTCCTAGGTGGACAAATAGGCTGTTCGTGGGACGTGAGGAAGACCCCGGTGAAGAGTAGTCACTTAGGTGGCACTTTAGGCGCCCTGTGGACGAATTGATGAAAATAGGCACCTAGGTGGACGAATAGGCTGTTCGTGGGACGTGAGGAAGACCACGGTGAAGAGTAGTCACTTAGGTGGCACTTTAGGCGCTCTGTGGACGAATGAATGAAAATAGGTGCCTAGGTGGACGAATAGGCTGTTCGTGGGACGTGAGGAAGACTATGGTGGGTTCTGGTCATTTAGGCTGCGAGGTGGACGAATGGGCACTTCGTGGACGTCATCCCACAACCTATTCGACGCCCGTCGAATAGGTTGACTGTTGGACGGGCGTGCTGCCGCCTTGTGGCGACACCCCGAACTGCAGCATTTTGCAACTCCCCCGGGAGGGACTTTGGGGGCCCCGCCAGGGGGGTCTAGGGGTGGGGGACAGAGCCCCAGGTCACCAGGGGGCGTGGGCCGAGGGACCCAGGGTGGCCCCGGGCCCCCCAAAAATCATCTAGGGGGCGGCGCGCAGCGTCCACGAACCACCTAGCCACGTAGCGTCTAGTAAGCTACGTGACGGACGCAGGTGTCCTATTGTGTATAACCCGGACGCGGGTTATTGTGTAACTGACACTACACTGGTGTGTGGTGAAGTCTGAGACAGCAGGGGTTCTCTCGTATCACACACACACACACACACACACACACAGTACCCCAGTCGTAGATCATGGGCTTGCTGAAGCTGGTCGTGCTCCACCACACACAACACACACACACACACACACACACACACACACACACACACACAGTATCATGGGCTTGTGTTGAAGCTGGCGTGCTCCACCACACACACACACACACACACACACACACACACACACACACACACACACACACACACACACAGTACCCCAGTTGTAGATCATGGGCTTGTTGAAGCTGGCGTGCTCCACCACACACACACACACACACACACACACACACACACACACACACACACACACACACACACACACACACACACACACACACACACACACACACACACACACAGTACCCCAGTCGTAGATCATGGGCTTGCTGAAGCTGGCGTGCTCCACCACACACACACACACACACACACACACACACACACACACACACACACACACACACACACACACAACAGTACCCCAGTCGCAGACCATGGGCTTGCTGAAGCTGGCGTGCTCCACCACACAGGAGATCTTCTGTCCGGCTTTAGGAGTGTACTCCAGCTCAGAGTGGATCTGGTAGAGCCAGTCTCCATTAGGCCGCTTTTCAGTGCTGGTCACACCAGACGTCAGCACCACACCGTCCTGCAACCAGTACACGTTAATCGGCTCGGGGTAGAAGCCGTACACACTGCACATGACCAGAGCTGGGTGTGTGTTATCGCCCGGCATCACTGAACTGAGCTTCACCTTCGACTGCACTGAACCCAGAACACACACATGCTCAATTACACCGCACTACACACCGATTACATGTTTTAGCACATTATTGTTCTTTAAAAATAATACAAACGTTTAAAAGAAGACTTGTGTGTGAGCCTTGTGTCCCGTACCTGTTTTGTTGTAGACGGCTGCTTCTGTGAGTTCAGTACTATTTTTGCAGAACACTTCCACTTGAGCCTTCAATTGCTGTAATATGGCTTGGTCTTTGTTCAAGTTCTCTGCAGTTTTCACTCCAAACTCTGTAAACCCCACAAACTTCCCAACTGTGCTGTTATTTATTGAAGTAATAGCCTTCAATGAACACCATGTCACTGAAATCAGGGGAGCTGTAGATGCATTGCGTCCACTGGTAAAAATAATAGCCATCCGCTGAAAAATAATGTCTTCATGAGATTATTTCAACAAAAATACTTGAACATTATTACTGGAATGTGTTTTCTCAAACATCATGTCTTATCCATATCATTAAAACATCTACTTCATAACGAACAGTTTAAGAAGTCCAGTCAGCTTTATTTATACAGCACTTTTTACAAGACAGTGTGTCAGAGCAGCTTTACAGAGATAACAGGAAAATAATGCAACAAAGTTTGTTTCTAGAAGAAAATAGCGTCTCAGTCCAGCATAAGTAAGTTCAGTGATGGTTAATTTCTGTTGTAAAAAAGTTATTAGTTTAGTTCATTTATACACTCACCTAAAGGATTATTAGGAACACCATACTAATACTGTGTTTGACCACCTTTCACCTTCAGAACTGCATTAATTCTACGTGGCATTGATTCAACAAGGTGCTGAAAGCATTTTTTAGAAATGTTGCCCCATATTGATAGGATAGCATCTTGCAGTTGATGGAGATTTGTGGGATGCACATCCAGGGCACAAAGCTCCCGTTCCACCACATCCCAAAGATGCTCTATTGGGTTGAGATCTGGTGACTGTGGGGGCCATTTTAATACAGTGAACTCATTGTCATGTTCAAGAAACCAATTTGAAATGATTCGAGCTTTGTGACATGGTGCATTATCCTGCTGGAAGTAGCCATCAGAGGATGGGTACATGGTGGCCATAAAGGGATGGACATGGTCAGAAACAATGCTCAGGTAGGCCGTGGCATTTACAGTTTTTTTTTACAGTCGCTAGGACCCATTTTTCAATACTTAAGTCACTTTTTCAAAACTCTTCACACAGTTCTCCAAACCAACTTTCAGCTCGGCACAGCAGTTCATTTCACATTCAAAATGCACTAAAACTACCAAATCACTTCATACATATCTCAAATCAACACATTCTTCCATAACACTAGCAAAGGTTGACAGCCAACAAACACACTTTGTCACCCACAAAACAATGACCTCAAAAACACTAACAACATGTAGCATTATACAATCTCGGTTTATAATTCACTGCAATAGAGGTTACTGGAATGAATCAGACATGATGCAGAATGCTTCAATATATTTTATGTCTTTTATTTTTTTTTAGGAGTAATTCCAAAATACAAGAATTTGTATTCACATCATCCACTGATACAGATACAATAGTAATGCTAATCTACTCGGTCTTCTCCATTTGGCCACAGGTTCTCATCCACATCACATCTTATGTCATCTAGGGCAATACACCTAGGAAAGAATCTTCTGGCATGCCTGATCCATCCCTGACAATCTTCTGCTGATATGTCCAGGCGTCCAGCATTCATTGCGTCCAGGAGGGACATTTGATTATGTGGATGGTGGTCATAAACCTTCCACCTCCATGAGGAAAATAATTCCTCTATGGGGTTGAGGAATGGAGAGTAAGGTGGGAGGAAAAGTGACACCATTCTGGGATGGGCTGCAAACCACTCGGTGACTGCACGAGAGTGGTGAAATGCCACATTGTCCCATACAATTATAAATGTTGGCGGATTTCTTCTCTCTGCATCCCTTTCCTCACCTAGCACAACCCTTCCATAGAGATCATGCAGGAACGCAAGAGGACGTTCAGTGTTGTATGGCCCAATTAGTGGTTTGTGTAACAGCAGTCCATCAGTGGATATTGCTGCGCACATTGTGATGTTGGCACCCCTCTGGCCCGGGACATCCACTGTGGCTCTCTTCCCAATCACATTCCTTCCTCGTCGCCGTGTTTTGGCCAGGTTGAAACCGGCCTCATCCACAAAGATGAAAATGTGGGGCGTTTGCCTGCCTTCAATCTCCATGACTCTCTAAAATAAATCCACAAGGCAACATAAGCTGTTACAGTAGTAAACATTACCTAAAAAAAATTCTTTGTGTGTGTTTTGTTAAAAAACAGTTCTGTATTTTATTGTGATCTTACCTGGACATATTGGTTCCTGAGTTGCTTGACATGTTCAGAGTTCCTTTCAAAAGGCACAGTGTACAACTGTTTCATCCTTACCTGATGTTTTTTCAGGACTCTAGAAATAGTTGTGATGCTTACACTGTGAATATTTGCAAAAGTAATGTTGTCTGCCAAAACTGTCTCTCGAATCTCAGTAAGTTTTATGCCATTGTTTCTGATGACCATATCAACAATGGCAGTTTCCTGCACATCAGTGATCATCCTTCCTCTCCCACCTGTGTGAGGTAAACGTTGAGTCCTAAGCAGAAATGCAGAAGCAATTACACACAAGTCTATTTACTTCTGTAATGTGCAACTCAGTCAAATGCCCTTGCAGAATACAAGTTACCTGTTGGTTTGCCGGAAAACTCTAACAATAGATGCCACTGTTGAGCGTTGCAGATTTGGCTGCACTCTCTGACCAGCCTCTCTCATTGAGAGACCATGATTTACTACATGATCAATTACAGTAGCTCTGATCTCATCTGAAACTAGAGCTCTTGGTCTTCCTCTTATTCTTCTTCCACCACGCATACGTATTCCTCGCCCCCTCCCAGCCCCTCTTCTTCCTCTTTCAGCCACTTCTCTGTTTCTGGCTGGGTCCATGTTTACATCACAATACAAAACTATTCAGCAGTTGTCTCCTTTTGTAATGAAATTGAAAGAGTAACACCTGTGTGGATGTTCATCTACAATGAGAATCAGCTGTGGTTGGTCCAATTGTCCACTTATTTTTATAGCATTTAATTTTAAGATGTAAAATATATTTCATTAAAATATTCCTGTAGAAATGTAGCAAATTGCTGTCTTATTCAGTTTTGTATTATGTTATTGTTTTGAACATAAGTTTAACAGTTTTGAAAACAGTATGTAAGCATGTGCAAATTGTCCTGTCGGTACAAAATAATTAATGTAATTTGAAAGATGTAGTCATTGAATGCATTTTGTGCCAAAGCAATAATAAATGATCCACAGTTTAGCCCACATATACTTCTGTTGTGCTCACTGTGTGAAGAGTTTTGAAAAAGTGACCTAAGTATTGAGAAATGTGTCCTAGCGACTGTAAAAAACTGTAAACGATGCCCAATTGGCACTAAGGGGCCTAAAGTGTGCCAAGAAATCATCCCCCACACCATTACACCACCACCACCAGCCTGCACAGTGGTAACAAGGCATGATGGATCCATGTTCTCATTCTGTTTACGCCAAATTCCGACTCTACCATCTGAATGTCTCAACAGAAATCGAGACTCACCAGACCAGGCAACATTTTTCCAGTCTTCAACTGTCCAATTTTGGTGAGCTCTTGCAAATTGTAGCCTCTTTTTCCTATTTGTAGTGGAGATGAGTGGTACCCGGTGGGGTCTTCTGCTGTTGTAGCCCATCCGCCGCAAGGTTGTGCGTGTTGTGGCTTCACAAATGTTTTGCTGCATACCTGGGTTGTAACGAGTGGTTATTTCAGTCAAAGTTGCTCTTCTATCAGCTTGAATCAGTCGGCCCATTCTCCTCTGACCTCTAGCATCAACAAGGCATTTTCGCCCACAGCACTGGATGTTTTTCCCTTTTCACACCATTCTTTGTAAACCCTAGAAATGGTTGTGCGTGAAAATCCCAGTAACTGAGCAGATTGTGAAATACTCAGAATTGCCCACCTGGCACCAACAACCATGCCACGCTCAAAATCAGGGATGCACATCACTCTGTTGCTCTGGGTCTCAAGGGAACACTGGAGATGCTACTCACACTTTACACACACAAATAAAATAAAAATAGAATATAATATGATAGGAAGGAAGGGGTTAAATGTATCTTTCCTTTTCATTTATTATTTAAAGCTCACTTCAAGAACTTCTATACCACAACAAAAACTACTAGCCTAACTAATAAAGTTTATTGTGGAAAAACACACTAATACTGTCAGAAAGTAGACATGTCTCAAGTAGTGTTGCTTTCGTCAACGAAAATTATGACGAAATATCGTCGTCAACGAACCTTTTTCACGTGACGAAAACGAGACGAGACGCAACGTAAATGCTGGTCATGTGACGATGACTATAATTAAATGTATAATCTAATATCGTTGACGAATAAAAACGAGACTAAATGTGGTTTACAAAATAAAAACTATGCTAAAATGTCTCTTCATTTTCGTTGACCAAAACGAGACGAGACGAAATGTTATTTAACGTTATTTCGTCTCGTTTACTTGTGTTATTACTGGTATGCAGCATTTCTGTTTCCTGTGTTTCACTTCAGGGGCTGCATCAGATCGCACTGCGCAGACTCACAACATTTATTCTCTATTTTTTATTTTAAATCAATATTTCTAGCCTACATCCATTATGTCGCGTTGTTGAGGTAGGCTACTGTGTAGATCTCTGCTCTGCTGTTATGCACGCACCGCTCCCGCGTGCGGTGTGAGCGCTCTAACCTAACATGGGTGCGGGAAAAAATACACACCGCAAACGGAGTAGGCTATGTGTGAAACAGGCGTTAGCGTAAACGACAACAAACGCAGTTAAGTCTGACACAGAGAAAGGGATTCGTCTTTGGGAGAAAAAGAAGAAATGACATTTGGAAAAACTTTAATTTCATCGTGTGTAGGCAACATGTTTGGTTGGTAAAATAAATATGTTCTAAATTCATATCAGAGCGTCTTCTGTGTCTGGAATAGCATTCTTGAGTCTATAAGGTAACAATAATATAATAAGATAGACTAACAATAATAAGATAAGATTTTTTGAAATGGGTTTGGCTAAAAGAAAATGTTGGTTTCGTCTACTACTAGGTATACATATTGACTGGGTTAAATAGAATTGCATTACTAAAAAGAGACTAAAATACAATTTTCATTGACTAAAACTAGACTATGTCTTTCGTCGACTAAAACTAGACTAAAATGTCATCAGTTTTCGTCGACTAAAACTAGACTAAAATGTCATCAGTTTTCGTCGACTAAAACTAGACTAGACTAAAAAGAGTATGAACGTGACTAAAACTAATAAAAACTAAAATGACAGCTTGACACAAAGACTAGACTAAAACTAAAATTAAAACAGGCCGCCAAAAACAACACTAGTCTCAAGCGCTATATTCCAAGTTCAAATATAATAACTATAATATACAAGACTAAAGCTCTAAAACTTCAAAAAGGACATAGAAGGACAATAGAAAGAAACTATTATTTAGTATTAAGAGAAAATGTTGGCATCAACCTTTACAGTACTACATTGGCCTCATAGTTTAATTTCTAAAACAATCTTGCTCCGTGAACGCATACAGTCAAATAAAATGGTGACTTTAACATCCATGTCGATTCCAGTAATGTTTACACTGCAGAATTTTTGTCACTACTGGACTGTTTTAATTTTTCACAAGATGTCAATGGCCCAACTCATGCTAAAGGTCATACACTGGATCTGGTATGCTCCTTGGGTATAACCCCAACCCATCTACAAACTATCGACCTAGCTATTTCTGATCACCTTGCCGTTATGTTCTCTGTTTCTGTACACACACACAGGAAGTGTGTGAAAAGGACCATTGCATATCGAAACATCAAACAAGTGTGCATTCATAAATTATCATACACTCTTGCAGGCCATCTTATCAGCTGTCCTTCATCCTGTACAGTTGATGACTCATCACTCGATCTGTCTCATTCTCCTCTCCTGCTCCCTGGTTCACTGCTGAACTCCGCGCAATGAAGGCTACAGGGCGGAGGCTGGATAGGTACTATAAAAAAATCTAGCCTTACTGTCCACCAGCTAGCCTACAAGAACCACGTTAAGAGCTACAAAGATGCTCTATCCAAGGTGAAAAATAACTACTACTCTACACTCATTGGCAACCAACAACACCATCCTAGACAGCTTTTTTCCATTATCAACCGCCTACTCTGCCCACCTGACCCTCCTCAACCTTCTGATGCTGCTGGCCTATGCTCTAGATTCCTGGTTCATTTTCAGGAAAAGGTTGAAACCATCCACCAACAACTGCAGCTGTCCAGCTTATCTCAATCAACTACACAACCATTGTCTGATACAAACTCTTCAACCGCTCTCGCGCCGCAGGACTGCCTCTCCTCTTTCTCCCCGCTCAACACAGCTCAAGTTCTTGAGCTAGTATCAAAAGCAAAGGCCACAACCAGCAAACAGGATCCTATGCCGACAGCCTTGGTTAAGGCATGCCTTCCAACTTTGGGTCCAACACTGGTCAACATCATTTAAAACTGCTGTGGTGATCCCTACACTTAAAAAACCAGGCCTGAACCAAGACGATTTAAACCATTATCACCCTATCTCAAACCTACCGTTCATGTCTAAGTTATTGGAAAGGGCTGTGGCTTCCCAACTCAACCATCACATGTTACAGCACAACCTCTACGAGCCTTTTCAATCTGGTTTCAGGACACATCATAGCACAGAAACGGCCCTCATCAAAATCACGAATGACCTTCACATGGCAGCTGACTCTGGCCATGTCAGCATCCTAATACTTCTTGACCTCTCCGCAGCCTTCGATACAGTCTCCCATTCCATTCTTCTCACACATCTCTCTGAACTCATTGGCCTTACTGGTACAGTGTATTCCTGGTTTAAATCCTATCTCACCGACAGGCAACAATATGTCACCTTCAAGGGGATTTGCTCTAAATTGGCGCCAGTCCTGCATGGCGTGCCACAAGGATCGGTACTTGGCCCACTGCTATTTAATATTTACATGTTGCCACTTGGGATGATTGTCCGGAAGCATAGATTACACTTCCACTGCTATGCTGACGACATTCAGATCTACATCAGTACTAAGCCTTCTACTTCTCTTCCACCAGTGCCACTTATTAACTGCCTGAAGGACATAAAGCACTGGCTGGACACTAACCTTCTCAAACTGAACAACGACAAAACAGAACTCATGGTGTTTGCCCCGCTGTCACTTCTTAAAAAAGTTGATGACATCATACTGGATGTGGATGGCTGCTCAATCTCTGCATCTCCTCAAGTACACAACCTGGGCGTCATCATGGACTACACTCTCTCTTTTCAACAACACATCAAAAACGTCACTAAAATTGCTTTCTATCATCTCAAGAACATCTCTAGACTCCGACAGTGCCTCTCCAACTGTGTAGCTGAGGCCCTCATCCACTCATTCATCACCTCCAGACTTGACTATTGCAATGGCATCCTGTTCGGTCTACCCAGCAAAGCCACTGACAGACTCCAGTATGTGCAGAACTCTGCGGCTACGATGCTCACACACACAAAACTTGGTCTTCACATTACTCCTATCCTGATGAAGCTTCATTGGCTGCCAGTTAAGTCCCGCATCAAATATAAAATCCTCCTCCTGACGTACAAGTCCCTCCATGGACTTGCACCCCAGTACATTACTGATCTTCTCCATCCCTACACTCAGTCACGGTCCCTGCGTTCCTCTGACAAGGACCTGCTTGCTGTTCCTAAGTCCAGGCTTAAGACATTTGGTGATAGAGCTTTCTGTGTTGGTGCTCCGTCACTTTGGAACAAGCTTCCACATGAGATCCGCTCTGCCTCCTCACTTTCAACCTTTAAAAGCCAGCTCAAAACACACCTTTTCAATGTGGCCTTTGGGCTCTAGCTCCCCTGGCCCCCTGCCTTTATCTTAAATTCCTCCTCCCTTTCTCACATTGTTTGTTAAGCGTCCTTGGGTACTTTTAAATGGTAAATGGACTGCATTTATATAGCGCTTTCATAGACCCAATGGCCACCAAAGCGCTTTACAATTTTGCCTCTCATTCACCCATTCACTCACACATTCATACACCGACGGCGGTGTCAGCCGTACAAGGCGCCAGCCAGCTCGTCGGGAGCAACCGGGGTTAGGTGTCTTGCTCATGGACACCTCGACACTTGGTCAAGTGGAACCGGGGATTGAACCACCAACCTTCCGGTTTGTAGACAATCTACATGAACCACTGAGCCACTGTCGCCACTATAAAGGCGCTATATAAATTAAAGTTATTATTATTATTATTATTAAAATACATATGACACAATTGGTCCCAAAACACACAAGAGCCAATGCCATTTCACTATCAAAACTGACGTGTACAGTAAACAGCCAGTTCTGTGCCAGATCATGGATGGAAACGGAGATCGCTTTTGCAATTATTTTTCACACAAGTCAACCATTTTACCTCAACACTCTTGTTGTTTCATGCTTTTAATTGATTAGTCATATCTTGTATTTATATACAAATGAGTAGGTTTAGAGGTGGTGTTGGGTTACATGCTAAAATGTTAATGCTTATGTTTAAAAAAAAAAGAAGAAAAAAAAGAAGGAAATAATATATGGTGGCTATTTAAGCAAAACTCACAGAACACTCTTTTTTTATTTCATTTGATTAAACAGTTTATTTAACTAGGTATGAAACTCAGTTCCTGGAGTGCCACAGCTGTGCAGAGTTTAGCTGCAACTCACACCAGTGTGGAAGAAGTACTTCTGAAAACCATGATTAACTGAATCAGATGTGTTTGATTAGGGCTAGACTGTGCAGAGGAATTGAGTATTGGATTGGTACTCGGTATCAGCCAATACCGAATCCCAGGTATCGGAGGAATCGACTGTTTGGTAACCAAGGAATCGGAGGCAAAAAAGGCGGATCGTGCCACCCCTAGTTTCAACTCAACTAATGTAGATTTAACAACAAATTCATGTACAGAAAACCCTTCATCAAAATAACACCAAGTAAACAAATAAAGACACTCAAGCACCACAGCCCTTATGTGGCTATATACATGCACTACCTCCTGTCACAATATCAAGAAATCATTTCAAATACTTCAATGCAACCTTCCAAACACAAAGAGATGTGTTTCACCACACAGTCATTTATGCAGCAGAACAACATATCATGTGGTCCGCCATAGCAGTCAAGCTGACCAACACAAGAAACAACCCAGGTAAGAATGGTTCAAACCTATCTATCCTATCTATCAGTTTATCTGTAATCTCTATTAATATTGTACTCTTATTTTTTTTTCCAGACCCCAACAGCAAAACCTTTACGATTCAATGTTATAGGAACACCGTACTGAAAGTTATAGATGTGAATCTTCCACATAAGTCTCAAATCGAAACCCAGCTGATGCATGTTGAACAGATCAAATCATTGTAAGTTTTCACTTAGTTTAATCTGTTCAAATAAGTGTGTGTTTTAAAGTGTGGTTGCACAGACAAGGTTTAAGCCTATGATGATGAACTTCTGGACATTGCCTTTGATGACGACTTAACCCACTCCCTCTTCACTACAGATGATGACAAATCAACTCCGTCACCAAAAAGATCAGCAGAAGAAGCTGATGAACAATGTAATAAAAGTCATTGAAAAGTCTTCTAATAAGTGAAGCTGTTTTTCTGTCATTGGTTTCCTCCTTTAGGGAAAAATCTTTTTATATCGAGTTAATGGAAAAAGTAACCACCTGTTGTTTTTCAATGTATGCAAACATTAAACTCTCTCTTGAAGTCACTCAGTTGTTGTGTTAGTTTGTTTGTGTGTGTGTGTGTGTGTGTGTGTGTGTGTGTGTGTGTGTGTGTGTGTGTGTGTGTGTGTGTGTGTGTGTGTGTGTGTGTGTGTGTGTGTGTGTGTGTGTGTGTGTGTGTCATTTTTGTTTTTGACCTTTTTAAAATTGTCAAAAACGACACTATATTAAGACGCTTCTCTTAAAACCATAAGTAATTTACAAATCTTAGCATGGTGTTCAAGAACTACAACAGTTGTCAGTCAACACATGCAGGGGTTAAAGTGGGCCGGAACTGTGTACTGGCACCTCAGATATATTAATAAATAAATACACTCACCTAAAGGATTATTAGGAACACCATACTAATACTGTGTTTGACCCCCTTTCGCCTTCAGAACTGCCTTAATTCTACATGGCATTGATTCAACAAGGTGCTGAAAGCATTCTTTAGAAATGTTGGCCCATATTGATAGGATAGCATGTTGCAGTTGATGGAGATTTGTGGGATGCACATCCAGGGCACGAAGCTCCCGTTCCACCACATCCCAAAGATGCTCTATTGGGTTAAGATCTGGTGACTGTGGGGGCCATTTTAGTACAGTGAACTCATTGTCATGTTCAAGAAACCAATTTGAAATGATTCAAGCTTTGTGACATGGTGCATTATCCTGCTGGAATTAGCCATCAGAGGATGGGTACATGGTCAGAAACAATGCTCAGGTAGGCCGTGACATTTAAACAATGCCCAATTGGCACTAAGGGGCCTAAAGTGTGCCAAAAAACATCCCCCACACCATTACACTACCACCACCAGCCTGCACAGTGGTAACAAGGCATGATGGATCCATGTTTTCATTCTGTTTACGCCAAATTCTGACTCTACCATCTGAATGTCTCAACACAAATCGAGACTCATCAGACCAGGCAACATTTTCCAGTCTTCAACTGTCCAATTTTGGTGAGCTCTTGCAAATTGTAGCCTCTTTTTCCTATTTGTAGTGGAGATGAGTGGTACCCGGTGGGGTCTTCTGCTGTTGTAGCCCATCCGCCTCAAGGTTGTGCGTGTGGTGGCTTTACAAATGCTTTGCTGCATACCTCGGTGGTAAACGAGTGGTTATTTCAGTCAAAGTTGCTCTTCTATCAGCTTGAATTAGTCGGCCCATTCTCCTCTGACCTCTAGCATCAACAAGGCATTTTCGCCCACAGGACTGCTGCATACTGGATGTTTTTCCCTTTTCACACCATTCTTTGTAAACCCTAGAAATGGTTGTGCAAGAAAATCCCAGTAACTGAGCAGATTGTGAAATACTCAGACCGGCCCGTCTGACACCAACAACCATGCCACGCTCAAAATTGCTTAAATCACCTTTCTTTCCCATTCTGACATTCAGTTTGGAGTTCAGGAGATTGTCTTGACCAGGACCACACCCCTAAATGCATTGAAGCAACTGCCATGTGATTGGTTGATTAGTTAATTGCATTAATGAGAAATTGAACATGTGTTCCTAATAATCATTTAGGTGAGTGTATATTCATTAACCCTCAGGGGTCGGCAAACGCGCCAGCGTGTTTTGGCAGATTTTTTTCACATAGCAGTAAAATAGACTTAAACTACTCCATCATTTCTGGTCATACAGACTTAAGACATATGAGAAAATAAAGGGCCCTATCTTGCACCCAGCGCAATTGACTTTGTACACTGACGCATGTATCATTCCTATTTTGCACCCGCGCAAAGCGGGCTTTTCCCTCCACAGACGCACGTCGGTAAATTAGGATCAGAATGCTATTTTAAGTGCGCATACTTGGCCATAATGTAGCGGGTGCACAACGCGCACACACTTTGATTCTCTCATCAACTCAGATGCAGCAGTTTTTATTTTTGTAAATCATACATTATTACAAGGAAATATATTACCACACGAGGGAAATCAGTGTGGTGTCCATGAAGATGTGAAAAAATAGGCATAAATCTAGCTTACACGTTTACCAGTGTATATTGGTAATTTTTCAGGCAAATTGACGGATCAGACCTGTTTGCCCAATAGTGGCAAGACACATATGTATACAAGGAGATCTGACAAATTAGTTTGTCCGTCAAGAACTAGTGAAAAAAAATCTGAAGACTGCGAAATCACCTTTACCATAATGTAAGTACATTAAAAACCTTACTCTTTAACTTACCAGTTAAGTTGAGCTTTCTCATATTTTTTTTCTATTGATTTGGGTGGGTTTGTCCCATCCCCAATGTCACTTATCTTTCTTTTACGGCCCTGACGAGAACATCGATCTCTTTGGCTGTGAACCGATTCTGAAGCATAACAATCCGCCATGCAACATGCGCACCTTTTCTTAAAGGGTATGTTGGATGACGCTCTGATTGGTTTATTTTACGTTACGCCCAAACCACACCTATGAATAATGAAGCTACTTCAGACCAACCCCTTTTAGATTTGCGCCAGGCGCAAGAGGCATTTATCCCGCCGGGAAAATAGCAACAGCGCCGGGATCCGCCCACAAAGTTACTTGCGCTTTGCGCTTTGACACTTGCGTTTCAGATCGTTAAAATAGGGCCCAAACTGTTAAATGTCTTTTTTTTATGTGTCCACTTACAATCGAAATAAAATATTGTGCTTTTTTAAAATAAAGAAAATAAACAGGGTGTGCTTTCTGCCTCTCCGTCTCGTTGGACTTTTTTCTTGAGCATGTCTCTAAACTTAAACAAAACTCAGCAAATACTATTCACCCAGGCCTGAAATTTATATCTTTATAATCATTTGAGTTTGTACTTTTAAATGATCTGATTCAAAACGAAAAAAAATTTCGGTAACACTTTATTTGAAGGGGTGTGCATAAGACTGACATGACACTGTCATAAACATGACATAACACCTGTCATGAACATGGAGGAGTCTTTATGAATGTTTATGACTGTTGTCATTAAGTGTCATTCGGTAAATTATGACACTTTTAATGCAAAGTTGACATTGTTTAAAATGTCTTTGTTATGACAACTTGACATTAACAAAGACAAAAAATGTCTTTGTTATGACAACTTGACATTACCCAAGACAAAAATGTCTTGATTATGACAACTTGACATTAACAAAGACAGAAATGTCTTTGTTATGACAACTTGATATTAACCAAGAAATCATAACCTGTCCACCTGTCACAAATATGTCATAACAGGTCTAATTATCAAACTTCAAGCATTTTGCAGTGTAATAACCCTTAATGACATCTTTATAACTAGTACAATGTGTTCCACTTTACTTGAGGACAAGTAAAATATTCATGACACAGTTATAATGGTGTCATGACGGCCAAAGTTGTGACAGGTTGACAGGTTATGATTTCTCGGTTAATGTCATGTTGTCATAACAAAGACATTTCTGTCTTTGTTAA
The DNA here is from genome assembly GCA_036326025.1 of Chrosomus eos. Taxonomy (NCBI): domain Eukaryota; kingdom Metazoa; phylum Chordata; class Actinopteri; order Cypriniformes; family Leuciscidae; genus Chrosomus; species Chrosomus eos. Next base: position 41,550 of record JAZAVI010000820.1, read on the forward strand.
TGTCAAGTTGTCATAACAAAGACATTTTAAACAATGTCAACTTTGCATTGAAAGTGTCATAATTTACCGAATGACACTTAATGACAACAGTCATAAACATTCATAAAGACTCCTTCATGTTTATGACAGGTGTTATGTCATGTTTATGACAGTGTCATGTCAGTCTTATGCACACCCCTTCAAATAAAGTGTTACCAAAATTTCTCTGTTTAAGGAATTTGTATAAAACTAAAAAGATTTCCAGTTTCTTAAACACTTGCTCATTATTTTTAATTTGATAACGCCCACGCCCGTAAAAGAGACTGATATGCAAATCTCCACAAAGGAACGCAAATGCCCTCATTACCTCAAAAACAAAGGACCAAACTATATCTGCTTTTCATCGAGTTTAGAAGACATGCAGTGAGCTTACATTGGATTTAGTTACATCAGAAGAAGAAGAACGCGCTCATTACCTCAAAAACAAAGCACCAAACTTCACTCCTCTCCTCTGGTTTTCGTCGAGTTTAGAAGACACGCAGTGAGCTTACATTGGATTTAGTTACATCAGAAGAAGAAGAACGCGATTTGAAGACAAGAAAGATGTAAGGTAAGAAATGTATTATGAATTATATTAGTTAGTGTTATTGTTGCATAAACTTAACAGTTGCAGTTGAACTGTTGCTAGACTAAAATTTATGAAATCGACAGAAACATGTTGAAATATGAACTATAGCCTAGACCAGTGGTTCCCAACCCTGCTCCTGGAGTACCCCCAACACTGCACGTTTTCTTTGTCGGATTCTGACTGGAAATAGTAGACCATCCGGGTATCTTTGAAACACTCATTTCAACATACTACGATTTGAGACGTACTAATTCTATTTTCGAATACTATTTAGGACGGATAGTATGCAAATTGGGACGCAGCATATGTTTCAGGAATGGGACAATGTTGTGTGACTGTTCAAGCCTCTGTCAGATCAGTGTAAGATCAGTGTGTTTACTAATGTGCTTTTTTGTCCTTTGTTGTGTATCTTTGGATTATGTTGTGTTGTACATAAATCCAAACAATCTAAAAGCCATTATTTTTTAAATCTCCTCATTCTTTGTGCAAGACTCCTAATGATATGGCCTGATAGCACCTAATAGGGCCATTATGGGGAGTGTCTTTGTCTTTCTCAGGTGTAAAATGCCACACATATTAATGAGAGATCACGCCTCCTCGCATAAAGCTCTCTTAAATAAAACAAGTCATACACAATCTAAAAGACTTTATTGACTTATCTGAATGAGTAGTCAGGATGATTCTCACATAGTTTTGGAGCAAATATTCTAGACTATGTGATACAATTTTCAAAAGTCTTGTGAAGAAATAATCAATATGTGTTTTGTGGCCTTATTTCAGAAACTTTAATTTTTAGTTTTTTCAATAACCATGCATAAATAATATTCTCTCAAAAATACAAACATGTACATACATTTTGCTCACATATTATGGTAGCCCTGTTTGTGCTAAATAGAGTGTAATTACACTTGTGCCGTTAATATGTTTATAAGCAACTGAAAAAAGCACAAATGTCAGGGCATGTCAAAACATCTCAAGGATCCCAAAAACACCTTAGACCCCAGAGGGTTAATCTCAACTAATCTCGCTTGTCCCGAGATGGGCCGACTGACTGACCGACCGACCTCCCTTCCTCAACGCTGAACGCGAGCTATTACAAATCCATGAAATGCCCTCACGGTGGTTGAGTGGTAAAGTTAGTTTTAGGTTTGATATTTTGCCAGACATTTGTTTTCCCTTGCCACTGTTCTATAGGGTCGGCAGTCTAAGATATCAATAGCAGGATTAGTTTTAACATTATGTAACCATTATCGACATTAAATATCCATTCAAAATCACCTACGTGCAATAATGCTGCATATCTATACCTGAGAATGCTTTGACACGTTTCCACAGCGCATGCCTAAGGGAACGTTTGATTTGGTGCGATCTCTCAGCAGCAGTACCACAGGTTTCCACACACCAGATAAAGCTACTAGCAGCAGCAATAGCAGTCTCTCACACTCAGGTACAAAACACAGATGAGCAGACATTCGTCTTCGAACTAGAGCCGCATAATTCTGGATAAAATGAGAACCAGTTTTGTTTGAAATTGTTCTTGTGTTATTTTGTTTAAAATGGAGATCATAAATAAATACATCAGACAATTAATATGAGTCGAGTCTATTAAATGTATTTTTTTGAATGAATACTTGTTTGATACTCCATAAATACTTTTAAGTATGGATGATTCACCATTTCTGAACAAATCTTTGAATGAACGATTCAATGGAAAAAAATACATTTAACACTCACTTGCTGCCACCTATTGGTCTAATAATGTAGGAAGGGATAATGGAATAATGTTGGAGGGACAGTGGCTTTATCGTGTGTGCACAATAGGTTTTAATGAAACCCCCCTCTTTCAGCTCAAGTCTAGCTCACAATCTTTTTGAAAAATACAACTTAAATGGGCGTGGACGGCTGTGAGAAGAAGGGAGGGAGTGGGTGTGGGATCCAATCACTGTCATAGCCAGTGGCCCATGCATATCGACTGTCACTAAAAAGCAGTGGTAAAACGTGAGGAAATGCTAGTTTTTTTTTATAGCTGGCAAAGTTAAAGTCTTATGAAATACACTGACACTTTATTATTGTCATTTCAAAAGTAACTGAATGCCCTGCTAAATATATTAGCCTACAGTAATCGTAATTCTATTTAAAACATATTAATGTAGGCTACATGTAGAATTATAATGTCATTATAAAATATATAGTTGTTTATATAGACACTATAATGCATATATTTGAAAATTATAAATTTTCCGCTTAAAAAAAAACCCGTTCCGTGCATAGCCTAGATCTACGCTGAACCCCCATAATAAAGATGGCTCTGTGGAGGTGGATGACTTCTCATTTTAGACACACACACACACACACACACACACACACACACACACACACACACACACACACACACACACATACCTCTGAAGGGATAGAAAAGTCGTCGGGACTTGGTACCGCATCACTCGCAAGACGAAACCTGCATTGGTTGTCAACAAGGCGAAGTCCACCATTCTCCAATTCTCGAAAAATGTTCGCGGCAGTTTAGATGTGTCCGTGGCTGTCTAGCCGTGCCCTGACAGCATCGCGGGGAAAAATATTCAACCCACTTGGACTTTTGCATGATGAAAACAAACACTTGCGTCCATGATTGCCTCTCTCATGATCTCATCTACTACGCCATATCACAGTTTGACATACCGGTATGTCTGTTTGTCATTGGAAAGATCCACGTGGTGTCATGAATAATTAAGAGACAGTGTCTTCTCATAGGATATGAAAACTCAGTCTCATTAATAATTATGAGACACCGATGAGTCATCAACGCACTATGCTATTCTCTGCCACGTCACAGCCTGCGATGAAGATTTTAAACCCGGAAGACGAAAATAGCGGAAAGAAACTAAAATTTCATCATTTTAACCCTACTATTAAATCTAACAGTTGCTAACATTGTCTTCAATGGTGTTCAACACACATACCTCTGATACAATCTCAGAAAATTTGGTTTAGGGTTTCATGACCCTTTAATGTTCATCTTTCATATGGAGATGTCGGATAGCCAGTCTGAATAGCAGGCAAAGGCTAAATTCTTTTAAGGATAAATCTCTTGCTGTGTCCAAATGTAGGCCCTATTTCTTATTAATTTGGCTGAAATTTATTTGGCAATACAAATTTAAAATGTTGCAAGAATAAGATTCTGTGTTTCTTATTTTGCATCGCAAAGGAAATTAACTCTAAACTCAATGCAACCCTGTTTTAAACAAATAAACTCTCCCGACACTTTATTTAAACCTTAAACCTTAATTAATTTTAGTGTTCTTTTACATTTTCATTTGTTTTTATATTGAAAGTACAGGGTACCCCCAGGATCCTCCAACTTAAATTCAAGGCTTTTTAAGACCTTTTTAATACCATTTCAAGTGAAATTCAATGCCAACTTCGTTCCCATTCCGACAGAAGTATGAGGAGAAAATGTCAAATCTGTATACATTTTAAACCCTAGAAAATAATTATGTACAAGGAGGCTACTTGAATTAAATAAAACATTTTACTTAAATTATCAGTCATATTTAATACATACGCAACAGCATTGTAGCGCGCACGTGTATGTAGGCCAATGTTAATTTTGGCAGCCATTTTTGATTTAGTCTAGTCTTTAGACGAAAATGCTTATTGGTCTTAATCACATTTGAGTCATCCTGTTTTTTTATAGTAGTAGTTGACGAAAAGTCATTGCATTTTTTGTCAATTTTTAGTCAAACTGCAGTTACTTTACTTTTGGTAGTTATTTTATATGTAGTCTTTAGACAGAAAATGTCATAATTATTCTCTCTAGGCCAATTCAATTAAGCTTATGAGAAATTATTGACATTGCACTCTTTAGCAGTAGCACTTGTGCAGTTCTACATAATTATCCCTTTTCCTAAGTTCAGTGGTTCTCCAGTGTTTTAGAGTGCCGTACCCTGGACCCCCTCTTTTCCACTTAGACTGCACTCACACCTTCTCCATTAAGGGACAAGATTTGCCCCCTTTAATCAATTTTTCCATGTCATTTTTTACCTTTGTAATACCTTAAAAAAAGAAAGAAATAATGCTTTAAATGAAACAATATTCATTACATTAAATTTGCAATGTTAAAAAACATTAAAATCGCCAGTAGGTGGCGTAACTCACTATCTTTAGAGTGAGTCTTTGAGTCATTCATTCATGAATCTCACGATTCGTTCAAAGCCACATATTTCTTTGCAAAATAGAGCAAGCCTGACAAATGCTGTTTTAACTGTAGTACATCACTTAATGTTGCCTTTTTTCTTTCTTTTTTACTGTTGTATAAAATCAATGTCACATTTAAAAACGTGTGGATATTTGGGAAACATTGCATTCTTGCTCGTATGAACACTGCTGGATATCAGCCTGCATTTTGATCGCAGATTAAGTCACACAAACAGCGCAAGCGGCTTGTGACAGAACATAGACCGACTGCATGACACTTTAATTTAAGTAGAAAATCTTAAATAAAGATCGCTGAACTCCAGCTTGTCTGTGTTTTCAGATCATCCACACTTCTTCAGCAGTGTAGAGAGAGAGAGAGCGCGCGCATGGTTGCCAGATACTATTGAAAAGACCGGGTAGAAAATATGTTCTTTTAACAGAAAAGCTCTTATTTGGGGTTTAAATTCTGTCATTTGTGGCCACAGCGGGTTAAACTAGGCTAGGTACTATCTTGTTCTGTACCTCACTTGCCTAGTAACCATAGTAACGGGTGCGCACGCGATCGCTTTTTCTGCTATGAGGAGGTGGCAAGGTGCACTCAACGCTGCATACATTTTGAAATATCCTACATTAGTAACAGTTCATTTTGTTATGGTATGAACTTAATCCTAGCAAAGGCAAAAAAATATATATATATATATATAAGACCTTTGTAACGAAATCCAAGACTATTGTATACTAAATTCAAGGCTTTTAAGGCCTTAATTTGAGATGATCAAATTGAAGACTTTTTCAAGGCTTTTAAGACCCGCGGGTACCCTGAAGTAATACTATTTAGTTAGTCTGTCAAGTCAACAAAATCAGTCTTTTCTGATTTGTTCAATATGGATCTGCTTTGAAAACTTTCTCCCGTTGCTATGGCCAGGTATCACTCAGTCAACTAAATTTCGTGAATGATTCACAAAACAATAATTTAGCAGATTAAAGACGAGCATCATTATTTTCATTTTCTGACGCAATCAGCTTTCTTTTTTATTTATTTTCATTTCCCTCATCAGTTTTGTCGTGCAGCGGCTCTACGTGGAATGTAGCAAATTTACATTAAAGGTACAATATGCGAGATTGTTTTGCCCGCTAGAGGGCGCTACATTCCAAACAACAACGGCGTAGCTTGATGACGATGTGAAGGAGCGTGGAATGATGGGAACTATAGTTTTAAATTCCACCGGGGATGTAAATCAGTCAGACGGAAATCGAAAAATCATGTTCATGGATGAGGTAAAGTTCTATTTTTATAAATGTTGCGTTTAATGGCATACTTTTTGTGGCGAGGGGGGCGTGGTTCAGTGCGGTCTGTAATGGGAGAGAGAGAGAAACGAGACGAGCGGGGACGCAAGTAGGTCAAGTGCAAATGACGAACACCTGTGTCTTATTGCAGTGATCAGCGTGGAGAGACCGCTTATAAGCCACGTTGAAACGAGAGAGAGAATGGAGAGAAAATTGGACGCAGAGAAAGAAAACCGGTGGATCCGAGCTCTCATTTTTGTGTCTCAACTGTTTTGTGCCGTCGCGGTTGCCACGGTGAATGCGCGTTGTGCCTATCACTGTCTTCTTCCTTCCTGACTCTTGAACCTCATCACACTTTTATTTGATTAAAATGAATTAACCGCATGAAAAGTAAGGTTTACTGCTATATTGGTTGTCATAGATGTTACTGTAGCCTATATGTCGAATTCATTGTTGTGATAACGCGACGCAGTTTTACGTGTTCTAAACAATTGTTGTAAAAGTAACATTGGAACATACCCACATCATTTGTACATTGTACCCACATGTATATTGTAGTTGTACACACACATACTGATTAATCTGTATGGATAACACGTGCTATATTTATTTACATTGCCATAAACACCAGATAAACAATGTCAATAAACTAACCTTAAACACAAATCTAAAGCAATAATACTTTCCTTAAATAAACATAACTATTACCGAATGCTACATTTGGAAAATATAAAATTAAGCATGCTTTGTTGACAGAACCAGCTGCAATCAGAAAAGAATAATTGTGTTCCATAAAGACTGCGCGAAACAAGCTAACGTTTGTTGCTTGATAGACGCTACAACTTCCGCATCTGTCCAGGGCTCCACGCAGTACGAGGGTAACACGGATATGACGCAATTGACTGGCGACTCCCAGCTCACCCCTGCTCTAACGCCCCGTTTCCTTGGTTAAAATCGCAATTTTCTCACGATTTAAAAATAGTTGGAAACATTTGGGATATTGTAAGTAATCAACTAAACAAAATATATAACACTGGCCTTGAGATTTTGGGATATTTTAATGCAAAAATCTTGCATATTGTACCTTTAATGTGGCATTGATAATTAAAAAAACGCTTGACATTAAATAAACAGTTAATGAACTCGCTAATAAACAGTTAGTCTACCTATTTAAGCATCAAGAACGGTAAAACATAATGAAGTCGGCTACATTGAGATTCGAGGCAGTGCCCCTGTGACAAAACGCTTGGCCCCCCTTGTGGCGCCCCTGAATGTGGAGTTTGAAATAATTTTTACAAAACTGTTTTTTTTGCTATCGTTGTATGCGTATTAGTTTTTATTATTCTATCTTTGTGGATTTGCATTTTCACGTGACAATTCGCATCACATTCGCGGGAATCGTGGCAGAATAACATCGTCTCCTGCACGCGAGAGAGGAGAGAAGGAGAAAGCTGGTAAATGTCAATTCAGTTGTAAGTTCATTCTTTATGTGCGTAGGGGTGTGCAATGTGTATTGTCTATTATGATATGTCAACGGGCAATATATAATGGCCACATCAACAGTCCTCTACCCACGAGGGTAGAAGGAGCAGCAGGAAGATCTACAAATCTTAATTCACAGGTTATACAAACAAAAAAATTATACCAGACCCACCAGGCTGAGTCTGCCGGCGGAAGGACCACTTAATGGCTTTTCCAAAAGCGCAATCCTACTCACGCACACACACGTCACCGTGCACTAGATCACACACACAGGCACTTCAAAAAGTGTCACCCACTGCAACACCACTATCACCATGCACGAGAAGGTCCTTCCGCCTGGCCACCCTCAGTTCCTGAGAAAACAAATACACTGAGTTAAGTAAAAAACCCAAAATAACCACAGAGAATATCACAAACAAGAGAAAATAGACGATGCACATCCTGCTTCTGGCCCACGGCGCGATCGCAGCGAAAACATGTGGTTCTCAAATGCACTCAGGTTACACTAAGCGCAATTCACTGCAGAAACAGGAGGAAGATTGTGCTGAAGACAAGAGCGAAGAAAGGTCCGGAGGATGAGAGAGAAGACCTACGCCACAAGAGAATATTCCTCACATACAATTCCCTCTGGCTACTGTTTACAGCAATCATCAAGACCGCCAATAAACTGGGGTACAGGAAGCAACACATTAATAGTAACATAGTGACCCACTATTACCGCACCCCAGTACTCAATACAGAGACAGAACATACCTGAAGGGTGAACAGACACTCACTCTGAACTGATAACGTGCACGGTCGGAAAAGTGCTGATGGACAGCTACAATTTGAAGGGATGACAACACATCAGTAGTGTTCTAAACACCTGATTTAAACCAGACGCTATCAACACATACCCGAGACTCGAGTGAATGACGCACGCGCTGGGCGGAGCAAAGACGTGACATATCTCCGGATACAGCCAACCAGCATTAAATAGATCATACTCTCCCCTGATAGGACGCCACAACTGTCAATCACTTAACTGATTATGTCACATATATACATTTCATTTTTCATTTTTCTATAGTAATAAACACTGAGACACTAATTTGTGCAAAAAGCACTAATGACTTGTTTAAGACTTGAAGCTTAAACTCGAGGACTTGCAACTTGACTTGGACTTGCCTGTCTTAACTCGGGACTTGACTTGGCACATGAATGCAAAGACTTGAGACTTGTGACTTGCAAAACAATGACTTGGTCCCACCTCTGCTAAGCAATATCACTATTGTGGCTCTCAGCGAAGCAGAGGGCAATGACAGCTCTGGAGCCCCCCTCATTTCAGAAAGGTGCAAGAAATACCTGAAAGCCCGAATTGCAGAAGAGTGCAATTATTACTCATCATTCCAGATGTAGAGGGTGAGGATCTGGAAGAAGTGGATCCATATGACCAAACACAAACAGACCTGCGGAAGTGGGTAACAGACATATGTGAGGAGAGCAGGTCACTTGCCGTATCCAATGGTGATCATGACAATATGCACTTTCTACCTGAGAATATTCCCAATATAATCTGGCTGGCAAATTACTTGCCACTCTGGACAGGGGTAATGATCCCTCACTTCCGGAGCTCCAACCTCACCGCAAGTTCAGCCAATGTCGAAGCCGAGTTCAAAAACATCAAACGCGGCCTTTTCCAGCATGAAAACTTGCCTATTCGAGTGGATCAATTCATTGCTCGACATCTGTCCTTCATTGAAGGCAACATGGTTATTTTTTCTGCAAATCAAAAGAGTGTGGAAAAAGTGAAGAGGATGCAGCTGTTGCAACAGTGATCGACACAGGGGTCAGTCCATTACCCACCACAACCTCCAGTGTAGCTGCTGAGAGAAATATTCAAAGCTGTCCGACTGAAGCCTGGTGCTCTCCAAATCGATGCACAATGCCACATCTCCACTATCATTGAAAAGTCAATGACAAAACGCACTTGTGTTTCATTAACAAAACAGTGCTCTTCACAGTATTGTGGTCTCAGCAAACAAGTCACAAGGGAAATTGCATTTGTTTGTACTTCTGTTGCTGTACTGCTGGCTTCTGGCATGGCTCATCTTCAGACCGCAGTGGAAGAAGGCCTTGACCTTCCGGAGTCCCCCTGCCTCAGGCCGATCCAAAGTCTGTCACAGTGTCCCTCTGCAATCAAGCCAGATACCTCAGAAAAAGTGCTCTGTGCAGGGAAAGTTTCTCACAGTTACAGTCTGGGAGAACATGTGTGGATTGACACTGACCTGGGAAGCAACTCCACAGAGTTTCCTTTGTGTGAATTCCCTTCCAATCTGATGCTTCAAGGAGAGAGATTTACTTTACGGGCAGTCATTGCTTTTAGAGGAGGCTTAACCCAGGATGCTCTTGGGCATTACTGCAGGCCTACTGCAGGAGGTCTCCATGTGTCTGGGAGATGTATGATGACCTGAGAAGTGGAGTGACAGCAGCATCAGATAAAAACAAAATATGCCCACACGCAGTATTATACACAAAAGAATGATTGCACTATTTATATTTAATTTCACAAGTTAAATTATTTTTGTTGAACTTTTTGTATGCCACACACCCTTGTTGTCCTACTCCTGTTATGAGATTTAGTGTGCTATTTTATGGAAGTTTGCACTCAAGTCTATTACTTTGTGTTGTATTTTTGGTTTGAAAACAGTAACTTGTCAGTATTAAGTGTTATTAAGTTTAAGTTTTTAAAGGTCATTTTTTTTTGTTATTAATGGATGTTCGATAGTCCATGATTAAATTTCAAAAGTTAAATCATTTTGATTTAATTCATTGTCATGTATTAAGTCACATACATAATAATAATAGTTATTAAATAAATTATATATAGCCTACACAGACACATACTATACTATACACACACACACACACACACACACACACACACACACACACACACACACACACACACACACACACCACACACACACACACACACACACTACCAGTAAAAAGTTTGAACATTTCTCAGAAGACCCTTCTGCTCCCCAAGGCTGTATTTATTTTATTAAAAATACAGTAATATTGTGAAATATTATTTTACCGCTGTTTTCTATGTGAATATATAGTAGTGTAATTTATTCCTGTGATCAAAACTCAATTTTCAGCATCATTACTCCAGTCTTCAGTGTCACATGATCCTTCAGAAATAATTCTAATATGCTGATGTTATGAATTTGATGCTTAAGAAACATTTCTGATCATTATCAATGTTGAAAACAGTTGTGCTGCTTAATATTGTTATTTTTTCTTCTTCTGGAAACCAAGATATGCAACCATTCAAAGTTTTTGGTTAAGTAATGTATATAAAAAATACTACTTTTATTTAGCAAGGATGCATTAAATAGGCCTAATCAAAAGTGAAAAAATTATCACGGTTTCCACAAACATATTAAAGGGTTAGTTCGCCATTTAAGACATGAAGTTGTATGCAATCCTTACCAGCACTATAGGTCATACACACTGACCCACTCTGTAGTCACCTCGCTGGTCAGAGTTCTGGCCGCTGGAAGTTTTTCAAGAAAGTACTCCCGGTTAGTTTCCGGGGCCACAAAACGGTGCGTTTTTACGTGAAAAAATTATTTGCGTTTCAAAGCTTGATTAACTTACCACACAAAAAACACGCCGGGACAAAATTCATACCTCAGTTTTAATCGGCACTATTTTCTTTCCATTTCTATCAATCCGCGCTGCTGTCAACGTCAACAGGCGCACGTTCCGATCAGCTGTTCCATAGTGTTTACACAATCGATTGACAACGACGTAAAAAGTAGAAAATGAAAAATGGTGCGAACTTGTAAATACCCAGGCTGTGACCACAAGAATGTGCCGGGATCACCGTTCAGATTCCATCGTTTTCCTGTTTCGGATATAGACGAGACAGCTAAGCTTTGGCTGGTTGCCATCGGCTACGGGAGCTAAAAATATCCAGAATCAAGGATTATGTGCAGTGCTCACTTCAGCGAAGACGATTACATCCCCAACCAAGGAGGAAAAAAACAACAGATTTTAAAGAGTTTTGCTGTACCAGTACCACGGGTAAGCTCTATTTACTAACTTTATGATCCCATGTAAACTGTACGGTAAACAAGCTGATGTTTAGACTCCAGTGGAAAACACGTGAAAAGATGTCTAATATAAAAACGGTAACGTTATATGGGATATAGGTACAATTTGCTGAGAAAACTATTTGATTGAACACACACACACAATTGAGGTTTCAGGGCTCTCAAGACACCCCGTCATTGGTTGTTGCCTTAGTCTCACCCAGATACAATAGTGTTATTTTCTGATTGGCGCTGCGGCATATTAAATATATTACAAATAGTTTTTCAGCGTGAGAAATGCAATGTGTGGTGGGAGAGCGTGACAAAAGACCGAAATGAGTGTCTGTCACGCTCAATGCGTGACACTTGAGAGCCCTCCCAGCTAACAAAGTTAGGTTCTGAGAACGTTTTCCTAACGTTGTTTGGAAACGTTATAAAAATGTGGAAATGTCCAGTTTGCTTAACGTTGCTGGAACGTTATCTTAAGGTTAGCAAAACGTTGTTGGAACGTTAGCATAATGTTGCTGGAACGTTATCTTTAGGTTAGCATAATGTTGCTGGAACGTTAGCAAAACAGTGCTGGAACGTTAGCAAAACGTTGCTGGAACGTTAGCATAATGTTGCTGGAACGTTATCTTTAGGTTAGCATAACGTTGCTGGAACGTTAGCATAATGTTGTTGGAACGTTATCTTTAGGTTAGCATAACTTTGCTGGAACGGTATCTTAATGTTAGCAAAACGTTGCTGGAACGTTAGCATAATGTTGCTGGAACGTTATCTTTAGGTTAGCATAATGTTGCTGGAACGTTAGCAAAACAGTGCTGGAACGTTAGCAAAACATTGCTGGAACGTTAGCATAATGTTGCTGGAACGTTATCTTTAGGTTAGCATAACGTTGCTGGAACGTTAGCATAATGTTGCTGGAACGTTATCTTTAGGTTAGCATAACGTTGCTGGAACGGTATCTTAATGTTAGCCAAACGTTGCTGGAACGTTAGCATAATGTTGCTGGAACGTTATCTTTAGGTTAGCATAACGTTGCTGGAGCGGTATCTTAATGTTAGCAAAACGTTGCTGGAACATTAGCATAATGTTGCTGGAACGTTATCTTAAGGTTAGCAAAACGTTGTTGGAACGTTAGCATAACGTTGCTGGAACGGTATCTTAATGTTAGCAAAACTTTGCCGGAATGTTAGCATAATGTTGCTGGAACGTTATCTTAAGGTTAGCAAAACGTTGTTGGAATGTTAGCATAACGTTGCTGGAACGGTATCTTAATGTTAGCAAAACGTTGCAGGAATGTTAGCATAATGTTGCTGGAACGTTATCTTAAGGTTAGCATAACGTTGCTGGAATGGTATCTTAATGTTAACAGAACGTTGTTGGAATGTTAGCATAACATTGCTGGAACATTCTTAAGGTTAGCATAACACTGCTGGAATGTTATCTTAAGGTTAGCATAACATTGCTGGAACATTGGCATAACGTTCATGCAACGTTTTTTCCCCCCAAAATGTTATTAACAATACAACAATCAAAGAACATTAAAATTTCCACTTTCTTTCATGTTAAAATTATATTTTAAGGTTAGAAAAAAAATCTGCACCATTCGTTCAACTATTTGTTTATTAACACAACCATGTGAATAAGCGCACACTTTTACAGCACATCAAAAAGTAGAAAATTTCATACGATTATCATACATTTTAAACGCTACAATACAGCTTAAAAACCACAACAAATATTTTTATATACACATTTAAATGAAATTAAAACTGTTTAAGGGTTAGTTCACCAAAAAATTCAGTCAGTAATTACTCGCCCTCATGCTATTCCAACCCTGTAAGACTTTCGTTCATCTTCAGAACACAAATTAAGATATTTTTGATGAAATCTGAAAGCTGGCTCACTCCTCCATAGTCTTCTAGGCAATTTCATTCTGGCGAATTTATCATGCGACGACAATAATTTTTGTGCAAAAATAAATAAAAAAATAACGACATTATCCATCTATTCCTTTTCTTCCGTATGGGCCTCTGAGTGACTTTACTAGTGCTGGGAGAAAAAAACAGATTCACCTAGGTATCACGTTTTTTTTTTTTTTATGACAATTTTAAAATAGATTTGAATAAATTCAAGAATTTATATTAATTCAAATTAAATTGCTTTATTTTTGTCCTTGCTTATAGACTAGGTTGACCAAAGTAAGTCACTTTCGTTCCAACAGAGGATGAAATGTGTCATTATTTTTGAGTGTCGAGTGACGTAATGAAAGTGGCGTGAGATTGAATGCATTGAAAAGCCCTTGCGCTACTCATAAACTGTACTGAGAGAGAGAAATAAAACAATAGACCTGTACGATTCATCTTTAAAAAATGTGATCTCGATTCAAACACCCACTCGATTTGCTTCCATTTCGTCTGTCTATTAAACCTTTAACAAAATCATATCGCAACTTTTAAAGCTGTGCTGACCCAGAGACATCATGAAACAGTCTTTTCAACCTCTTTTCAATAGTATTATTATTTCTGTATAATAGTTCAAATTATCATAGAAGTACTAGGATAAAAGTTTAAATAAAAAAAAATAAACACTGATATCTATGATAGTGACATAGAAAACGTGAGGCGTACAGCACTTACCCAAACACACAGAACATTCATTCTATTCTACACCACTCACCGAACAAATATGGCTTTATATTGGCGAGACAAAAATTCGATTTAGCGGCCGGCAAAAAAAAAAAAAAAAAGTCAATGCAGTTAAACTCTTTCATAACTGACTGTTTATGAGGATATTCACAGAGATGGGCGAATGTTCGTGTTCGTCAAGCTCTGAGAGAAAGAGCACTGAACTTTGTGTCTGCCCGGCTCAGTGCGTGTACACTTCTTGCGCTTTATGTTTAAACTGACAGGACTTAAAAACACATGTAAATGATAAACTTTCACTATAATAAACTTTGCAATTATTCCGTGAATCACACGCGTTACGGGCCAGGAAGCAGCTGACCCGTACGGATCATGAATCACGGATCAACTACGATGCCTATCGTGGTTTATAATTACTGACAGAATATTCATTTTTGGGTGAACTAACCCTTAAATATAAGTAGTGTGGGGGTGCCAAACTAGCACTGTGGTCCAGTCTGTGGTCCAAGCTCTTCATGCCCCGTCTGTAAAGTGAACAGATTGACTGATGTTACTAATGGTGATTTATCATTTCATAAACATTTAATAATAACAGTGTGGCTGCTCCATAAATGTTATTTAGACTGTGCTTTGAGTACAATAAATATTAAACCACACAAGATTAAAATGTAGCTTACAAAGGTTATACAATGGAATGGTTCAAAAACACATTGTAAAGGATTAGCTACACCTGGGAATTCCCGCGGTATTGTGGTAAACCGCTATTAGCACCATCCCGTCAGCAATACATCCCGCGTGCACACAAGCGCACACACAAGGCTAAAGCTTTGTTTATACTCGACGCGTCCGCACGAGCGCGAGTCTCCGCTGATTGCGCGTGCACCTCCTCAAACGGACGAGGCGTTTATCCTTGACGCGCTCGCTGTTGTGCTATTCTGTGAAACGACAGAAACTGAATTTGAAATAGAAATTGAAACTGAAGTAATTGTACTCTTAACTATCAGGAATCAACGTGAGAAGAAAGGTCCACACGTAATGTTTATTTTAGTACATCACCACCAATAACACTACAAAAATAATCATGTAAAATCCAGTAAACCCTGAGATTATTACTTCAGTGATATTAGAAGAAAATATGTGGATATAAAAACATGTATGTATTTCATACAACTCAATTAGCAATCTCTTAAAAAAGGTCTTATTTCACTAAACATTTAATTAACTTTCATGGACATTTTATAAAACATGGAACTTTATTTTTTATTAAAATGGCTTATGTCTGCAATAGGCTCATTTTGTAAATGTAAGAAACTAATTTAAGACGCACAAACTGGGTGCCGGTGCTGTGAGACATACATGCTTGCTCGGCCAGATTCGGCTCGAAGTTGTTCATCTTCGGATGTTACAAAAAGTGCCACGCACATCCGCATGGCACTGGGGTCTTGCGCACCCAACACGCACGACCGCCCACGCCGCAATGACGGCATTTTTGCCGCACGCACCTTTGCGCTCGTGCGGAGGCGTCGAGTATAAACAAGGCTTTAGGCAATTGAAGATGTTTATTTAACATTTATTATTTCACATTTAGAACAGGAACATTTAGAACAGAAATGGAATGATGTGCAGGCACTTTCTTTTTTTGCGGTGATGACGGTGACGAGCTCAGACCTGCGGTAGGGGTCACGTGACCGCGGTATTGCGGTAACCGTCCCATAAACTCGCTTCACCTAAAGTCACTGTGGCGGGTAAATAAAAGTAGAAGCTTTCTTCTTCAAACAAGAAAGTATGAAGGTAAAAGAGTAGATAACCTCGAAAGCACGTAGATGTGAATTTGAGAACTTGTACAATAAATATCCATCCCTGAGGAATAATACTTTCATTGTATGACAATAGCTGCATTGAGAAAGGTCATCTGAAGCTATTATAATAAAATTATAAAAATGTATAAACCAGGGCTTGGCCCTGGTCTTGTACTTGTCCTTTGGACAAATTAATAGTTTATACACTTGTAAAAACAAAATACAAAAAAACAAGTAGCTTGTCAAGGAATACATTTTTTGAAGTAAGGTTATTCATCTGTGTGTAAGTTAACGTAGCCTATGTGTGTGTGTGCCCGGCTGTATGCTCGCCACTAACACAGAACGTTTAGGGAACGTTAGTCTATGGTTCTCTAAAGGTTAACGTTAGTTTGAACCGAACCAAAAACTAACGTTTAGGGAACGTTCCCTCAGGGTTATAACCAGGGCTTGACATTAACACCCGCCAACCCGCCAAATGCGGGTGGATTTCACCCGTGGCGGGTAACACTGTCAATCCCACTAGCCACTTTGGTGTGTTGAAAAATTGTAGTCTTGTCAAAAAGGCATCTGAAATAACAAAACACGCGGACTGGCCGTCGGACTGAGGGCTGTTTTAGTCTGCCCTTAATTATCAACTTAACCAGCGGCAGCGATGATATAGTGATATTTTTTAATAGCAGGATAATCCAGACCACCGGCGCGTCTCGCTCTCCTGCAGTGCCACTGCGCGAGGGTGCGCGCGCCAAACATGGCATTCAGACTTTTGTCAAACGACAATATAAAGTTGAATCTGACACAGGGCAGCCACAGTCCCTCAGACCTGTATAATACCGTCAGCCTCCTGCCTGATTTTAACCTGATGGTACGATCTCTGTCATCACACGCGACTGGTCGCATGCAGCATGCACACACACATCAGCGTTCAGTCAGTGCGTGAGTGTGCGTGGCCGAGCAAAAAATGCGCAGGAGAACGAGATAAAGAGAAAAGGCAGAGCTGAGATAAAGAAAAAATTATCTTCATGATTAAGGGACACGGTGTAACTACTAGCAGGGCTGCCCTTATGTCATGTATCACAACTATCTTTCCAGAGTTAATTCTATGTTTTAATAAATTAATCATGCCACGAAAGAAAGCAGGAGAGGCGTTTGTGGGAATAATCTAGAAAATAAAGACCTGTAGGCCTATACTTGTTTCAGGTGGACATATCTCTAGTTATTCAGAGCTACAAGAGCTGCATGATGATAATTATTAAACCAATCAGAGCTCTGAGGAAATACAGATGCAAAACAAACAATCCAAAGTCCCCAAAACGGTCATTGGCTTAAATAAAGATTTAATCATGTTGCCTTAATTGTGGATTTTTTCTTAGAAAAAATCATTTATTCTTTGCTCGTTGTTTCTAATGCAGATAATTGTTCTACTCTGTATTACAGTATTTACTGATAAAAAAAACAGATGCAAAACTTTAAACGCAACCTTATCAGAGCTAATGATATTAGTACATTTTAGCATGTTTTAAGCCCCATTGTCAACTTTAATCATATAAAACGTAATTTTCCAACAACAAAAATGTGGCTAGTAAAAATGCTGCGTGGCTAGTAATTTTGGAAAACCACTAGCCACATTGGCTAGTGAGCAAAAAAGTTAATGTCAAGCCCTGGTTATAACGTTCCCTGAACGTTAAGAAAACTTTCCATGGGAACCAAAACCTAAAGAGAATGTTCCCGCAACCAAAAACTAACTTTCCCAGAACGTTCTGGGAACCATAAATTGTTAGCTAAAAAAAAAAAACACTAAAAAAAACCTTGATTCAACTTACTTGAAACTAACGTTAACTAACATGTGAATTAAAGGATAATTCCGGTATTTAACACTTTGAGTCTATTTTTCTAGTTTGTTTTGGATGAACTAGAGTGGTGGACTTAGACATTTTGACGATGGGTCCTGTCTCGACTTTTTGACTATTTTAGGATCGCCTCTGGGCGCTTCAGAGTGGCAGTCTACGAGCATACTGAAACATGTCCTTAAAACAACACTTAACATTCGTTTTGAAAACTGTGAAACTCACCGAGTGGTTGGTGGTGTTCGTTGATGATTAAAAACAAATATATCGGCGCAATGTATGCTTTCAATCCGTGTTATTTACTATAGTGGAACTATTTTTTCAGATACCCCACAACCGCGTATAAACTTCCGCTCGATATTTGAGTCTGAAGCGTTAGCACACTCCCGACCACTTGATGGTGACAACCACTTTGCTGCAGTGCTCTGCTCACGCTGGCCTACTGAGAGACGGAGAACCGAGCGAAAAGACTACAACCAAATGTAAACAGACCCCTTTCGGTATCCGGTTGCGCAGTAATATCAACGAGCACTGAGTCCTTCAACAGACATCAATGGAATTTTAAAAAATGGCAAATAAAACAAGACAGAAACTGTATTTCGCTACGCTACTTGTTTTGGATCATCAATGAACACCACTAACCACTCGGTGAGTTCCACAGTTTTGAAAATGAACAATAAGGGTTGCTTTAAGGACAGGTTTCAGTATCAGGGCTCCAGACTAACTTTTCCACTGATCGCACTGGTGCTACCAACTATCTCAGTTGGTCGCACCAGCATACGATTTGCCCGCACTTTTTTTTTTTTTTTTTTTTGCTACATGCCATGGGATTAATCAATGCATGCTGATGAATAGTGGTCTTAATGGACCAAGGCTAGCAAAGGCTTTCTGGGTTGCAGAATAAATACCTGTAATATATTATATAAAAACTAGGGTGTAACGATAGCCTCATGTCACGATTCGATACATATCACGATACTGAACTCACGATATGATATTATTGCGATACTCCAAGACATATGATAAAAGGTTATCAAAAAATGTACTGTTGATTAAAATGTTACATTTTGATATTACATTGTGGGTTTAAATGAATAGGCTTGGACTCTGTGCTTTTAACCCAAGGACAATAGAGACACCAGAATAAAAATATTCATGAATCTGAAAATACAGAATTATTTTAGACGAATATTCTGGCACTTTTTCACTGACTAGATATATTTAAAATAATATTGGACACTTTTTACTGGTCAGGTAACATAAGAAAGACATTTGGTATTATGGATTTTGGACAGTAATTTTATTCTGTAATTTTAAGCATTTTACATTTGAATTATATACAATCTATTTATTTACATTTGAATCATATTCTATCTGTCTGTCTATTATCATCTTTCTATCAGCATCATCTTTCTATCTTTTAAAAATCATTAAACATTCAAATGTATGCATTGCATTTTAAAAGATTAGAGTATTATAATACGCTGATACAGATTTTTCGTTATCAAAGTTTATAGTTGTAACAAAAATCAGAAATCTCACACTCCTCCTTACCTACTGGATTTTATAATCTTTTCCTTTTCCTCTGTCGAGCGATTACTCTCATCTAACCGCTGAAAAGACGTAGGAAGGGGCACAGTGTTTCGTGAGACCTTTTCATTTTTATATGACTTTAATTCGTGATTTCGTAATTGGCGCGTTTCACCATCAGTGTGCAATGTGCGTGACGTCTACGTCTGTCAATAAATAAACTGCACTACGCAGCCGAGCCGAGCCGATCCCGGGATAAAATAGTCAGAATATAAACACTTATTACAAGCGTACCGTAGTGATTCAGGATAAGTCAAAAACACGGTTGCATGAAATGGATTCATGATGTACTCCTTCATTTTGAACATAAATTACGGACTGCAGCAGCTGCTCAATACAACGGCGTTCTGTTTCGCGAGCTAGGGATGGGCATAATTAATCGACGATCGATTATTGCTCATTAAGAATTTCGTCGATCACGTTAATTTGTTATCGATTATCATTAAACTAATGCTGCTGCGTAGTGTGAGTGGAAAGTGAACGTGTTCCCCGGGCTGGTCAAGTTAGCGCGGAGGTTCCTGTGCATCCCGGCAACGTCAGTCCCCTCAGAGCGGGTGTTTTCAGCAGCTGGACTGAAGCCTTGTTTACACTCGACGCGTCCGCACGAGCGCGAAGGTGAGCGCGGCAAAAATGATGTCATTGTGGTATTCGGTGTTTCACAGGCGAGCGCGTCGAGTTTGGGGAGGTGGGGGCGCACTAGGGGTGTAACGGTACACAAAAATCACGGTTCGGTACGTACCTGGGTTTTAAAGTCACGGTTCGGTACGTTTTCGATACAGCAAAAAGAAAAAAAATGCCAGAGAAATTTCCTATTTATTAAAAGAAAAAAATATTTTTTATATAAGTGTGAGTTTTCCTACATCTTGAAACTCAGGTTTAAATGGGGGTAATTTTTGAAGGATGAATAAATAATGTTTTGGTCATCACATTAAAAATGACATTTAAATATATATATATATATATATTATATATATATATATATATATATATATATATATATATATATATATATATATATATATATTTATATAATATTTATATAATAATTTGAGTTTTGAAGTGCTGGAAAAAGATGTGTGAAGTACTTGAAAGCATTTCACTATTCCAGCCAAACTGGTTACAAATAGTGTTACCATGGTGAATGTTGCTGATCTGTGGACTTAAAGCCTAACGTTATTACTAGTTCATTCACGGCACAATGTTTCTCCTGGTTTCCACGTCAGGGCTGTTTGATCTAATAGAGATCTACGATTAATAACAGAGACACGTGAACGCTTCTCTAGATCTCGCAGCGATGTTATTACTTCAGTGGCGAATTCAAATGTTTGCTTCACTGGATCTATTAGCGCTGTGTAGTAACAGTGTCGCTTGATCGAGATCGGCTCGCGCTCATGAGCTCGCGCTGCACAGATCTAGGTTGCTGGTCTGAACTGATAAACGGTCCGTAATGCACAATATAATGAGTAGCACAGTTTCGTTTCGCTTTCATTACGTTTGCCATGTGATGTTGCGCAATGTTGTGGTGGTCGCGCTCGCGTCAGCGCGGATTTTGTCGGCAGGAAAAATGGTCCAAGGAATCGTTCGGTTTGTATGCGTACCGAACCGGAAGCCTCGAACCGAAACCGTTCAATACGAATACATGTACCGTTACACCCCTAGCGCGCACTCTGCGGAGACTCGCGCTGAAGAGCCAGGCGAAAATGTAAACAAGGCTTGACGGTCACCAGGTTGCGGTCGCATCTGACCCCAGATCATGTCATCAACATGCTTATCTGTCTCAACAAAAATCAGTAGACTGGTGCAGAAGTTGTATGTGAGTTACTAGTTATTTTTTATGAGGCTTTTTTAAGTAGCCTAGCCTAATTTATTGTAAGGTAGAATAGTCTCTCTCACCCTTTCTCGACTTCGTGCCTTGGATAGTTTTGAGTAACAGTTACATTTTGACAAAACAAAAAACATAATAATACTTAGATCTGACAGGTTAAGTTATTGTTTAACTTGATTTTTTTATTATTTATTATTTTGGAACAAACGAGGGTCTCTGTTTAAGAACGCCAACTCGCAGCTGCAGGTTCCGTTGCGTTAGAGCACCGCAGCGCATGCTATATCTTCAAGTTTAGCCTAACCGAACGTCCAGTTAAACTGCCACAAGTTGATCATCTTGTAATAAAGATCTAATCGAGGAAAAACACGCTGTATTTTTGTATTTTCATTGCATTTTTAATTTATAAAAAGTAAATAAATAATGAATTTGAAAATAAAAATATTAATGATTAATCGATAGTCGATCGTTAATTCTCCCGACGATCGACTAAGAAAATTTAATCGAATGCCCATAATGCGACACGCCGAATTGATAAAATAAAATTCTGCGTCAAAATTTATAGGCAAGACAAGTAGTTTGTTTAGGCATGGTTTGTAGCGAATTACGAACCTGCGCACACATATATTCAAACGCACATAGCTATAGAATCAATTCTTAACGCGCATGTAAAAGCCATCAGTGTTTATCACAGGTTCGCGTTTAAAGTCTATTTAGAGAGAACGGCGTCGTCTTAGCGGACCCTAATTTAATAACAAATGATCATTTGTTTTCTATCAACGTTATGAGAACTTTCATCTATCACAAATAACGTCATAAAGACGTTCCAAGAACGTGTTCTAAGAACGTTTTCTAGCAACGTTATGAGAACTTTCATCTATCACAAATAACGTCATAAAGACGTTCCAAGAACGTTGTTCTTAGAACGTTTTCTATCAACGTTATGCGAACATTCAGCAATCACAAATAACGTCATAAAGACGTTCCAAGAACGTTGTTCTAAGAACGTTTTCTAGCAACGTTATGAGAACGTTCAGCAATCACAAATAACGTCGTAAAGACGTTCCAAGAACGTTGTTCTAAGAACGTTTTCTAGCAACGTTATGAGAACTTTCATCTATCACAAATAACGTCACAAAGACGTTCCAAGAAGTTGTTCTAAGAACGTTTTCTAGCAACGTTATGAGAACGTTCAGCAATCACAAATAACGTCACAAAGACGTTCCAAGAACGTTGTTCTAAGAATGTTTTCTAGCAACGTTATGAGAACGTTAATAACATTATATGAACATTCCGAAAACATTCTTTTAATAACGTTTTATACTAACATTTACACAACTTTTAAAGAACGTTAGTGAATGTTCTGGGAACGTTCCCTGTTAGCTGGGCTGATGGTTTTGTGTTGCAATCAATAACATTTCGGCATACTCCAGTTCATAAAGTTATGGCGTTGTGCTAAAATTACTTTCATCATCATCTGTTCCGTCTGACATTGTGCTAAAATTGGTTTCATCATCAGAAGTTTCGCAGTCATACATGTTGTCAGCGAGTCGCGCTATTAACAGCTGATCCGAACGTGCTCTCTGTTGACGTTGACAGCAGCGCGGATTGATAGAAATGGAAAGAAAATAGTGCCGATTAAAACGGAGGTATGAATTTTGTCCCGGCGTGTTTTTTTGTGTGGTAAATTAATCAAGCTTGAAACGCAAATCATTTTTTTCACGTAAAAACGCAGTTTTGTGGCCCCGGAAACTAACCGGGAGTACTTCCTTGAAAAACTTCCAGCGGCCAGAACTCTCACCAGCGAGGTGACTACAGAGTGGGTCAGTGTGTATGCACTATAGTGCTGGTAAGGATTGCATACAACTTCATGTCTTAAATGGCGAACTAACCCTTTAAGCATCCAAAACCCACGCTATAGCCTATTCAACATTAGCCAGGTTTCCATCCAAGGTTTTTTTTGCGAAAAAAGGTTTAGCGCATCAAAATGTTTACCGATATAGTTGATGGAAATGCCAATTATCGATAATTTTTTGCAAATGTCGACACAATCTTTTCCTATTTAACTTTAGCACATAAATTCTATGTCGATACTTTAAATGTCGTGAAAACTAGTTTGGAAACACTTTTTGTTGAGAAAAAGGGCTTTAACGCAAATAAATGTGGTGTCAAATGATATTTTCACATTAAAGGCTACGCTGAGTTCAACTAATTGTCTTCTTCGTCAGTTCTCGCGCATGCGTCGTGGAAATCTCTTGAACCCTCGTCTCAGGCCCACAAGGAAGCAATGGAGTAGAATAAAGTCATTATTTTTGTTTTGTTTTCCGCACAAAAAGTATTCTTGTCGCTTGATAAACTTATAGTGGAGCTACTGTAGGCACATGAAATACTTCAACATTTTCTTCAATGACTTTCTGGGCCGTCAAGTTTCAGTTCCTTAGGAAGCCTATGGAGGAGTGATCCACCTCTCAGATTTAATCAAAAATATCTTAATTTGTGTTCGGAAGATGAACGAAGGTCTTACGGGGTTGGTACAGCATGAGGGTGAGTAATTAATGACTTGATTTTCATTTTTGGGTGAACTATCCCTTTAAGAACCGATCTTTTGCAAGGGTGACCTGTCCAAGACAGGCAGCAATACAAATACATAGGTACAGACAAATAACACAGAAGACTAAAGCTAACATTTCATAAGCATTTAAAATAATGTTTACAGTCTAACAGCATTTAGCCTATATATTGAGGCATCTGCCTCTAAATCTTTCATTTTGGATTTAAAAGCATTTAGCGAGATCTGAGAAGTTCTTTTGCAAAGTAGGCTAAATGCTGAAGGTGCAGAATACAGAAATGCCTTCTTTCCCGTTTCCGTACGGACCTTGATGATATATTTTCTACTATATTTACTTCTTATTATTAAATCCAGTAATTGTTGATGAAACATTGATTAACCCTCCAAACCCGATTGACGCTCTAGAGCGTCAAAATGCACTCCCTTACAAATCTACTAATAACTTCGAATGCATCAAGGTATTAAGTTACTTTTTTTTTATTAAAAAGCTGACATTCGTCTGCGTAAAAGGAGTCTGACTTTGTTGACTTCCGCGAATGATAAGCCTTTCGTATTTGAGTGCAAATCTATAGCATTTTACCGCAAAACAGAGAAAATGTACTTAACCCTATCTATTGATATAAAGTGCTGTTGTGGGTGTGTGTGTGTGATCCAATGACAGATCTGTGTGTGTGAACCAATGACAGACCTGTGTGTGAACCAATCACAGACCAAAAACAAAAAATGACGTCGTCACGATTGAACGTAAAAAAGGGGAGGGGTTTGGAATCAATCCCACGTGGGATTCGCAAAATGGTTTCGTCTTATACACGCTCTTTGGACACAACACATTTGGAGATACACGTATTTGTACTAGATTCTTTTCAAAGAAAACATGGCCAAACGAAGATTCACTGCCGAGCAAGCTGCTGAAATTATTTTTGCCGAGAGCGGATCTGATCCATATCGATTTGATTCAGATGAAGATGATCAAATTCTGGACGGAATTGATCCATTTGAGGAGTAAGTAATGAATGCAATATTGCTGATAATGCATTTTCTAATATATATTGTATGATTTTTTAGCAAAATTATTTTTGTAGCTTTTCAGAAATAACGGATCAGTAATCAAATAATGTGCGCCATCAAATAATGTGCGCGTTTTGGCCGCATGTAGTCCCTCTTCATTTACTAGCTATTTCGTTTACTTTGCTTGTCTATTTTATTGTACTGTTTTTTTTTTTAGGAAAATTGTATAGTAGCTTTTCAGAAATAATGGTGCAGTAACCCTAAGGCCTGTATTTGTCTACATGGGGGTTTGCAAGACATTGTATACTTGGTGCGTAATGATGAACGGTGCGTAATGATGAACGCTCCAGTAATAATAGTTAATTATTGTAGTTAGAAGTTCTATGACTTGGATTTAAAAATACACACATGATGATGAATAGCTAATCTTTATTTACCACATTTGTGTGTTTTAGAACAGCACCAGAACAGCCGATTGGATCATTGCGCAACCCAGGACCCTGAACGCGTGCGCGCCCTTGTGTGGACTGATGTGCAAATGCAGTACACAGTGACATCTAGAGGTTGTTTTTGGATGTGTTTGGTAAATTGAGAGAATATTCAATTCAAAATTAACATTGTTCCCTACATCTTATAATTGCTGTGTTTTTAAAAAAAAAAAACGTATGGTGACTACATTCGCCAAAATCTAAATAGTTAATTTGTTTCTTTATATTTTTTTCACCCATTTTTT
>JAZAVI010000821.1:0-44178 GCA_036326025.1 Chrosomus eos
TATAATGACTGTGATACAGCACAGTGTCATTTCAAAGCCTCGGGACTCATGAAGCATGTGGGGAGCAGCGTGTGTGTGTGTGTTGTGTGTGTGTGTGTGTGTGTGTGTGTGTGTGTGTGTGTGTGTGTGTGTGTGTGTGTGTGTGTGTGTGTGTGTGTGTGTGTGTGTGGTGTGTGTGTGTGCGTGCATGCGTGCGTGCGTGCGTGCGTGCGTGCGTGCGTGTGTGAGAGAGAGAGAGAGAGCTATTATGACGACAACTATTAATTCAGCTCGCAGCCGAAAGAGAGAAGCCACGGGGTGGAGATGTTTGAGAATTATAGCATTACTGCATCTGTTCACCCAACATACTGTCTCTCACTAGATCTGTTTCAACCTGCTTCCAAATTCAGTTTGGATCATAATGACATTAGCAGTGTTGGGGAAAGTTACTTTTACTCCTTAACAAAGTAAGTAATTGCGTTACTAGTTACTTTTTATGGGAATGCGTTATTTTTTCTGACCTGGGCTGTGTCACGGTCACCAGCTATCTCATCACTACATTTCCCATCATCCTCTCTGGCCCTCACCTGCATGCACTTCCCAATCACAGAGATCACTGACTACGTTTACATGCAGCCAATTTTTGGGTTATGGTCGGGTTAAGGTCACTATTCGGGTTTCTGAAAAATTAGGAATAACCCGTTTACATGCGTGAGCAGAGAGGGTTTCTCCTGTATACATGGAATTGCAATATCCCGATGTAAACAGCGACGCGCGGTTAGCGTCTGGACGTACAGACACACTTAAGACGCAATATGCGTCATTTCCGATTATTCTTCTTGTATCCAAAGACAACAACAGCAGCAGCGTGCGGATAATGAATAGTTCGGGGCAGATAGCGATCGCTTTTGTTTGCGCTTTGGTGCTGGTACTGACCTCGCTCCAGAAGTTTGCTGTGCTGCGTCTCGCCATGTTTACTTCCGGTATACTGCACACGGATTTTTGTATGCGCCGAGAAGTTTCCCAACCAATCATCTGATACACTGTTTCCAGGATGGGCCGCCCGATTAGAAATTTCACACCAGGTCAACTGGACAGATGATGTCCTAAAGAATGTGGGCTTGGACTGGACGATCCTCTGCACCAGCCAGCTTCAGTGACAAAACCATGTTCATTCGCACAATACCTGGATCATGTGCTGTTGTTGAGCGGTTCAGCCTTCCTCCTTCCACAGTCTCGTCCCGCTGAGTCCACCCTTCCAGAGTCTCGTCCCGCCGAGACCACCCTTCCAGAGTCTTGTCCCTCCCAAGTCCACCCTTCCAGGGTCTCGTCCCGCCGAGTCCACCCTTCCAGGGTCTCGTCCCGCCGAGTCCACCCTTCCAGGGTCTCGTCCCGCCGAATCCACCCTTTCAGGGTCTCCTTCCAGAGTCTCGTCCGCCGAGTCCAACCTTCCAGAGTCTCGTCCCAACGAGTCCACCCTTTCAGGGTCTCCTTCCACAGTCTCATCCCGCCGAGTCCACCCTTCCAGAGTCTCGTCCCACCGAGTCCACCCTTCCAGAGTCTCGTCCCACCGAGTCCACCCTTCCAGGGTCTCGTCCCGCCGAGTCCACCCTTCCAGGGTCTCGTCCCGCCGAGTCCACCCTTCCAGGGTCTCGTCCCGCCGAATCCACCCTTTCAGGGTCTCCTTCCAGAGTCTCGTCCCGCCGAGTCCAACCTTCCAGAGTCTCGTCCCAACGAGTCCACCCTTTCAGGGTCTCCTTCCACAGTCTCGTCCCAATGAGTCCACCCTTCCAGAGTCTCGTCCCGCCGAGACCACCCTTCCAGAGTCTCGTCTCACCGAGTCCACCCTTCCAGAGTCTCGTCCCGCCGAGACCACCCTTCCAGAGTCTTGTCCCTGCCAAGTCCACCCTTCCAGTGTCTCGTCCCTGCCAAGTCCACCCTTACAGAGTCTCGTCCCGCCGAGACCTCCCTTCCAGAGTCTCGTCCCTGCCGAGTCCACCCTTCCAGTGTCTCGTCCCTGCCGAGTCCACCCTTCCAGTGTCTCATCCCCACTGAGTCCACCCATCCAGAGTCTCGTCCCGCCGAGTCCACCCTCCCAGTGTCTCGTCCCTGCCGAGACCACCCTTCCAGAGTCTCGTCCCGCCGAGTCCACCCTTCCAGAGTCTCGTCCCGCCGAGTCCATCCTTCCAGAGTCTCGTCCCGCCGAGTCCACCCTTCCAGAGTCTCGTCCCACCGAGTCCACCTATCCAGAGTCTCGTCCCGCCGAGTCCACCCATCCAGAGTCTCGTCCGACCGAGTCCACCCTTCCAGAGTCTCGTCCCACCGAGTCCACCCATCCAAAGTCTCGTCCCGCCAAGTCCACCCTCCCAGTGTCTCGTCTCACCGAGACCACTCTTCCAGAGCTTCTTCACGTCGTCATGATGGGCTCTCACGGAAAGGCCACGAAGGCCAATCTGCCCTGGTCTCCCAAACTGCAAGCTCTGCTCTGGCCACCTGAACAGTAGTCCCCGCCTTGGCCACCCGAACAGCAGTCTCCGCCTGCACAGCCTGCTCTGCCCTGGTCTCCCGAGCTGCCAGCACCGTCCTGGAGTCTGCATACCCTTTTCAAGCTCCGGATGAAGACCCCAGGACGCCCGCCCCCCCTCCCTGGTTGCACCATCTACGGCGCGAGGACGCGCCTACCGGGAGGGAAGAGTACCGCTACTGTCACCAGCTACTGTCATTTCGCATCATACTTGGCCCTCACCTGCATGCACTTCCCAATCACAGAGATCGGTGTCACCAATCTTCACTGATCATCATCCAGCACTATATAACTCTTCCCACTGCAGGTCACCATTGTCTGGTCTCGTCGTTCCCTCAAAAAAGACTTACCTGACTCCGTACCTGCACGATACCTACCAGTACGATTTGCCTTCAGTCATCTGCTTCCTTCATCCGTCTTCAGTCATCTGCTTCCTTCATCCGTCTTCAGTCATCTGCCTCCATCTCCATTTCAGAACGTATTTTCATCAGTGACTCACCTGCGTTAATTGTTGCGATCACATACTTTTTCAAATAAATATGTTGAATACTTTACCAGTGTGAATCATTCTGTTTCATGACAGGCTGGTCTTCCTTGTTTGTTTTTTAATAAAAAAATGTATATTTTTGGCAAATGTAAAAGCCTTTTACACCAAAAGTAAAATTACTAAGCCTCAGGCTGAAAGAAATGCAGAAGAGGATGCAGGAGGAGAAAGTTCAACACTCTTTCTTCAGCAATACAAAAAAAATAGAAACGCAAATGTCATCTTCATCTAAAGTCATTTTTGCTTGTTAGTATGGTTAAATTTGATCATCAAAGGTAAGCAGCAAAAGCGTTGTTAAAGTGATAACAACGTTAAAATAAAGTGAGATTAAATACATAACATATATTTGTTATTTAACATAATTTGCAGGTTTGCATGATATTCTGAGTTTGCATTTCACTGTTTTTATTCATTTTGAGGTAGCCTGACTTCGTCATACTCATATTCTAGAAAGAATGTGAGTCTGAAACTGCTCCATTGGGCTGTGATTATGGGGCGTGTATCAACCGAACCAGGAAAAAAAAAAAACCTCTGCACTCAATTCGATAGACCTACAACCAATCAGAGCAACGGAGTAAGTGATGTTGAGAGATAGATTAAAGTTGATAGATTAAACTTTTTCCGAATCCCTTAGGAAGGACGGCAAAAACATATTTTCCATCGACAAATGCCTTGATCGCGGTTCTCTGTTCCTCTTCTAAAATTAATGCGCTGTCTATATCTTCTATAACACACGCGATAGCGGAATATACACAACTCAATTCTCCAGCGGCAGCCATGAATTCAACCCAAGCGCTCTGATGATGTGGATTGTTACGTTACGGTTGCGTTGCTCACATAGGTATGATGTCTATGGTTGATCATCTGTCCATCATCGTATAAAGCCCGCCCTGACAATTTGATTGGTCCGAACAATCTTTGATCGGGCATAATAGCTCCTCAACGGATCGAGTCCAGACCGAACTTCCCGACCAAAAAATGTTGTGGGCGGGGTTCGGGCTGGCAGCCAGGCTAATTTTGAGGAGTACTGAATCTGTTTTTTACAAGTGAGATAAGTAAATGCTTACATTTAGTCTAGAACTACAATAACATCATGTTCACACACAGTGCACAACGCCTCAACACTTTCTGCACTTTTGTCTCAACATGGGGACAGGAGAGCTGTCAGTCAATACAGGAAAACAAAATTACTTGTGTTACTTATTTGAAACAGTAACTTGGATAGTTAGTTATAAATTTAAAAGTAATGTGTTACTTTGCTAGTTTCCCTAACTCTGGACATTAAAGTATTGGTGTCAAAACATCTTCAGAAAACTGGATATTTACGTTTTCTGAGGGAAATATAAGGGGTTGCATCAAAACTGTCTTCCTTCATTGTAAATCTGTGGGCCTTTTTCCCAATTTTGGATTTAGGGGTTGTTTTTCAGCCTCAAGGCCTGACCAACTTGAATTCCATCTGCTATGATGGTTGAGCCTTAAGTCAACCTTGAAATAAGATAATGACCCAAGAAATGGATGGTTGTGGATAAGCTGAGTTAAGTCCAGATCTTAACCCTGTTGAATTGATATGCAATGAACTGAAGCGGGCAGGTCAAGTCTTCAAACAGCTAAATATCTGCAAGGAGTCAAGAAATCTCTTTTAATGCAGGTGAAAGTGAATTGGTTGAATGTGATTCAAAAAATGCCATTCATACATATAATGACTTAAATACCCCTCTTTTATGATGAAAATAAACATTTTGAATTAAAATGCATGTTGATAGTTTTTGGGGCATAATGTAAAAATGTCTGGGTGATTCAACTGTCCTGCCCTGTACATAAACATATTTTCTTGTTAAAAAAACTTATGTAGTATGGTATTTAATTTTATTATTAATTTGAGAAAATAAAGTCACATTGTGCAATTAATTATATTAATAATATTAATTATATTGTAGTGAAGACCCCTAGAAGATCAGATCAGATGGCTGAATATCACTGTAACTTCTGCTCATACTTACAGCTAGAGATATGAACGCATTTTGTACTTGCTTTTTAACAGCTCTGTCCATTCTACCTGACATTACCTCCTATGGTTTATTGGTCTTCCTCTGGCCTGAGCCGAAAGCTTCCTCATGGGAACAGTAAGAGGGAAGAAAATTTGTCTGATCCACCCTGAGGATACTGATCACTAGAGGCAATAACTGCTGAGAAGAGTAGATTGCTGGGAGACTGAAATGAGTGGGTAATATTTGAGAGTGATGGAGGTCTATTGAAAGGCTATTGTCTTTCTACTATAAATGGATGCACTGTAAAATTGTTACACTGTGCATATCAATGGCAAATGGTTATATTATTCAGTGGTTTCCATCTATGTATGTATTAAGCACAAATTGTGGCATATAATATATAAAAGGAACTCCCGGACACTACCTGCAAAATGCAAATGAGTATCAAAATTGTATTAGCAACGTTTCTGTCTCACGACCTTCATCAGGCATATACAACTATTCAAACTCAATCCCATTTAAAATGATCACATGACCAATCACAGTAAAGATCCACGTGTAACCAATTAAGCTCAATGAGACTGAATACATAATTAACACCACATCATCATAAACAGTTACAAACATGATTATTCATAATACCAAAGATAGAGAAAAAAAGTAGTAATAATAAAAATAAAAAAAGAACTTTGTAACATCACATTAAATAATGCTTCATCATTCATAACCCTAGGTGATAAAGTCTGAAGGGTAAAAATCCAAAACAGCTCACGTCTCTTTAAGAGCAATTCAATATCACCCCCTCTCGGTGGCATACTCACTTTTTCAATCACACAAAAACGTAAGGAGGAAACATTGTGATTCGAAGATAGAAAATGAGCAGCAACTGGATAGTTGACATGTTTTCTTCTGATAGAACTCTTATGCTCACTAATTCTTTGTTTTAATTGATGTTTTTCCAACATAACCTAAACCAAATGGACACGGGATCAAATAATCAACATGAGTAGAAACACAAGTAATCACATAATTGATTAAATATTTTTTTACAGTTCTTGGATGACAAAAAAAATATGTTTTAAATGTATTATTGGACTGAGCACAATTACCACTAATTAGCATTCTGAGTAAACTCTGAGATGGACGTGGACTAACACTCTGAAAGCGAGCATGTACTAGACAATCTTTTAAATTCCTAGCCCGTTTATACACAACCAGCGGAGGATGCTAAAAATTTTTACTCAACTTCGGATCAGAAGACAACAAATGCCAGTACTTTTTATATTATATAAAAAATTATATAAAAAGTGCTCTATGAAAACAAGGAGATGCTAATAAAAATGTAAAATTTGCAAAACATTTAAGGGTAGTTATATTTGTATTTGGATAATACATTTTTATATGGGTCTAATCTCTGATTATTACAAAAACAATTATCAAAGAAATTCCTAGATTTGTTCAAATGTAACTTTGCCTCAAATCATGTGATTGATAACTTGCTTCTGACTGGCTACTATTACCTGACAAAAAATACATGGTTATTTTTCTCATTAATTAAATAAGCAACTTAGTTGGAAATATAGCTAATTATAAAGTGAACAGTTGTTGGTACGTCATGAATGTTAAAATACATTCAAAATGTATTTTTTAAGTTACTTTCCTTGAAAATAGTAACATTCATCAACACACATGAGATTTGGTAAACGAAAGCTAAAGCATGCTTGCTTGATGTGCAAGCACCAATGAGGTTCATGCTCGTGTTACGCAGCACGTTTGAGCTTCAACAAGAACCAATGAGGTTCATTCTCATGTTACGCAGCAAGTTTGAGCTTCAGCAAG
The DNA here is from genome assembly GCA_036326025.1 of Chrosomus eos. Lineage (NCBI taxonomy): Eukaryota > Metazoa > Chordata > Actinopteri > Cypriniformes > Leuciscidae > Chrosomus > Chrosomus eos. The sequence goes on from JAZAVI010000821.1 coordinate 6,875, forward strand.
AACCAATGAAGTTCATTCTCATGTCACGCATCACGTTTGAGCTTCAGCTAGAACCAATGAGGTTCATTCTCGTGTTACGCAGCAAGTTTGAGCTTCCTCAAGAACCAATGAGGTTCAATCTCGTGTTACGCAGCACGTTTGAGCTTCAACAAGAACCAATGAGGTTCATTCTCGTGTTACGCATCACGTTTGAGCTTCAGCAACAACCAATGAGGTTCATTCTCATGTTACGCATCACGTTTGAGCTTCAGCTAGAACCAATGAGGTTCATTCTCGTGTTACGCATCACGTTTGAGCTTCAACAAGAACCAATGAGGTTCATTCTCGTGTTACGCATCACGTTTGAGCTTCAACAAGAACCAATGAGGTTCATTCTCGTGTTACGCATCACGTTTGAGCTTCAGCAACAACCAATGAGGTTCATTCTCATGTTACGCATCACGTTTGAGCTTCAACAAGAACCAATGAGGTTAATTCTCATGTTACGCATACCGTTTGAGCTTCAGCTAGAACCAATGAGGTTCATTCTCGTGTTACGCATCACGTTTGAGCTTCAACAAGAACCAATGAGGTTCATTCTCGTGTTACGCATCACGTTTGAGCTTCAACAAGAACCAATGAGGTTCATTCTCGTGTTACGCATCACGTTTGAGCTTCAGCAACAACCAATTAGGTTCATTCTCATGTTACGCATCACGTTTGAGCTTCAACAAGAACCAATGAGGTTCATTCTCGTGTTACGCAGCAAGTTTGAGCTTCTGTAAGAACCAATGAGGTTCATTCTCATGTTACGCATCACGTTTGAGCTTCAACAAGAACCAATGAGGTTCATTCTCATGTTACGCAGCAAGTTTGAGCTTCTGTAAGAACCAATGAGGTTCATTCTCATGTTACACAGCACGTTTGAGCTTCAACAAGAACCAATGAGGTTCATTCTCGTGTTACACAGCACGTTTGAGCTTCTGAAAGAACCAATGAGGTTCATTCTCGTGTTACGCAGCACGTTTGAGCTTCAGCAAGAACCAATGAGGTTCATTCTCATGTTACACAGCACATTTGAGCTTCAGCAACAACCAATGAGGTTCATTCTCATGTTACGCATCACGTTTGAGCTTCAACAAGAACCAATGAGGTTCATTCTCGTGTTACGCAGCAAGTTTGAGCTTCTGTAAGAACCAATGAGGTTCATTCTCGTGTTACGCAGCACGTTTAAGCTTCAGCAAGAACTAATGAGGTTCATTCTCATGTTACGCATCACGTTTGAGCTTCAGCTAGAACCAATGAGGTTCATTCTCGTGTTACGCATCACGTTTGAGCTTCAACAAGAACCAATGAGGTTCATTCTCGTGTTACGCATCACGTTTGAGCTTCAACAAGAACCAATGAGGTTCATTCTCGTGTTACGCATCACGTTTGAGCTTCAGCAACAACCAATGAGGTTCATTCTCATGTTACGCATCACGTTTGAGCTTCAACAAGAACCAATAAGGTTAATTCTCATGTTACGCATCACGTTTGAGCTTCAGCTAGAACCAATGAGGTTCATTCTCGTGTTACGCATCACGTTTGAGCTTCAACAAGAACCAATGAGGTTCATTCTCGTGTTACGCATCACGTTTGAGCTTCAGCAACAACCAATTAGGTTCATTCTCATGTTACGCATCACGTTTGAGCTTCAACAAGAACCAATGAGGTTAATTCTCATGTTACGCATCACGTTTGAGCTTCAACAAGAACCAATGAGGTTTAATTCTCGTGTTACGCATCACGTTTGAGCTTCAACAAGAACCAATGAGGTTCATTCTCGTGTTACGCATCACGTTTGAGCTTCAGCAACAACCAATTAGGTTCATTCTCATGTTACGCATCACGTTTGAGCTTCAACAAGAACCAATGAGGTTCATTCTCGTGTTACGCAGCAAGTTTGAGCTTCTGTAAGAACCAATGAGGTTCATTCTCATGTTACGCATCACGTTTGAGCTTCAACAAGAACCAATGAGGTTCATTCTCATGTTACGCAGCAAGTTTGAGCTTCTGTAAGAACCAATGAGGTTCATTCTCATGTTACACAGCACGTTTGAGCTTCAACAAGAACCAATGAGGTTCATTCTCGTGTTACGCAGCACGTTTGAGCTTCTGAAAGAACCAATGAGGTTCATTCTCGTGTTACGCAGCACGTTTGAGCTTCAGCAAGAACCAATGAGGTTCATTCTCGTGTTACGCAGCAAGTTTGAGCTTCAACAAGAACCAATGAGGTTCATTCTCATGTTACGCATCACGTTTGAGCTTCAACAAGAACCAATGAGGTTCATTCTCGTGTTACGCAGCAAGTTTGAGCTTCTGTAAGAACCAATGAGGTTCATTCTCATGTTACGCAGCACGTTTGAGCTTCAACAAGAACCAATGAGGTTCAATCTCGTGTTCTGCAGCACGTTTGAGCTTCAACAAGAACCAATGAGGTTCAATCTCGTGTTACGCAGCACGTTTGAGCTTCCTCAAGAACCAATGAGGTTCAATCTCATGTTACGCAGCACGTTTGAGCTTCAGCAAGAACCAATGAAGTTCATTCTCATGTCACGCATCACGTTTGAGCTTCAGCAAGAACCAATGAGGTTCATTCTCGTGTTACGCAGCAAGTTTGAGCTTCCTCAAGAACCAATGAGGTTCAATCTCGTGTTACGCAGCACGTTTAAGCTTCAGCTAGAACAATGAGGTTCATTCTCGTGTTACGCATCACGTTTGAGCATCAACAAGAACCAATGAGGTTAATTCTCGTGTTACGCATCACGTTTGAGCATCAACAAGAACCAATGAGGTTCATTCTCGTGTTACGCATCACGTTTGAGCTTCAACAAGAACCAATGAGGTTCATTCTCGTGTTACGCAGCTAGTTTGAGCTTCTATAAGAACCAATGAGGTTCATTCTCATGTTACGCATCACGTTTGAGCTTCAACAAGAACCAATGAGGTTCATTCTCATGTTACGCAGCAAGTTTGAGCTTCTGTAAGAACCAATGAGGTTCATTCTCATGTTACACAGCACGTTTGAGCTTCAACAAGAACCAATGAGGTTCATTCTCTTGTTACGCAGCACGTTTGAGCTTCTGAAAGAACCAATGAGGTTCATTCTCGTGTTACGCAGCACAATTGAGCTTCAGCAAGAACCAATGAGGTTCATTCTCATGTTACGCATCACGTTTGAGCTTCAACAAGAACCAATGAGGTTCATTCTCGTGTTACGCAGCAAGTTTGAGCTTCTGTAAGAACCAATGAGGTTCATTCTCATGTTACGCATCACGTTTGAGCTTCAACAAGAACCAATGAGGTTCATTCTCGTGTTACGCAGCACGTTTGAGCTTCTGAAAGAACCAATGAGGTTCATTCTCATGTTACGCAGCACGTTTGAGCTTCAGCAACAACCAATGAGGTTCATTCTCATGTTACGCATCACGTTTGAGCTTCAACAAGAACCAATGAGGTTCATTCTCGTGTAAAGACTTTAGGCGGGTCTAATCCATGGGGAATTTGCATATCATAATTAATAATTGGTAATTAATAATTATTCATACATGTTTGGATTAGATCAGTCTTACATGTTAATAAATCTCCCTCTAAAGGAGAATGTCATTTTACCTGGATGTATACCTGCAATCCTTTCATTTTAACAAGTTGATTGCAGTCAATTACACAGATCACGTTTTACAAATCAGGCAAAATTAATTTAGCTCAATTGTCAGAAGAATATTGGGGGTTTTCCCCAATATCATCTTACTTTATAGGATTGCAGGAAACGCAATTCTCTGGCCAGAAGAATTGGGTTTTCTGCCCTATAAGCAAATATGTAAAGCTATCTTTAAGTTATAAAGTTCGTAGCAAGATCTTTGGCACTTAAGAGCCTCGAAATTGAGCAAAGAGGAAGTCCATCAGTCAAGTGAATATAATGATTTAATAAAGGCATGTCTACTTAGATATATTTACTACTTTACAGGAATACATGTATTTACAAACATTAACACGAACGAAACATAATATGACATCAATGAATGAGAAATGCGTAAAGTTTGGGCAATGGATAACTTACACGCTATAGCGAGTAAGAGAGAGAGAGAGAGGGAGAGGGAGAGTGAGAGAGAGAGAACATTGGCATACTTTCTCCTAAGACATTCACCTTTCTGATTACAACACGAAACATCATCTTAATGCTCCTTAGAAGCGTTATAAAGAGATACTTGCACAAGTTATGGGTCTCGCTGTGTTGTCGCATTCCTGAAGGCCTGTCCCGGCCGCGTGCGTGAGCGGAGTTCTTTGTGTGTGTAAGCGTCACGTGTTGTTTCTGGGCGCTCGTGTTGCGCGGGGGTTTAAAGTCTTTGAGTAGCATTACCAATGAAAGTAGCTCGGCTACGTTTGTTTCACTCCGTGGAAGTAAACAGATTCGACTATGGAAAACAAAACTTTGCCTTACAAAGGAAAGATATAAAGATCGGATCGGGTCTCCGAAGGAGCCCACGGATCGGGTTACATGATGCAGCAGTAACGACGGGCGAAGCAAGAGCGTGGGCATCTCTCAGTACGACGCGTCACGTGGTTACGTGCGCGTGCTTCTTCTTCAGAGAGAGAGAGTTTGTTGCAGTTTCCCTTGTAGTTGGATTTGCTGAAGAGGTATGTCACGCGGGGTTCTTTTCACTCGTCGATCGGAATTAAACCCGGGGACTTATCTTAAGACTTAAAACACAAACTAAACTAGAAACAAAATAAAAGAACGGCGATGAGCTCGCCGGAGGCGAGACGTTACATGATGATGACTAGGATCAGGAAGAAAAAAGGAGGAGCTCCGCGCCTCTTTAAAAACATTTCGGTTCACGCCTTCTTTTGGAAGACTGCGCCAATCAGCTGGGAGGAAAGTTCCCGCGGAAGATTTCTCTTTGTCTTGTCAGATCGACTTTGCATGTTTTATGACGGTGACGTAAAATGCGTTCAATTTTACTCCAGAGATGATAAAACATCGTAACACACATCCTATGGTTTGTACACATACAGATATGGTTTGGTCAGATCAAGAGGATTCTAAAGATATGAAGAACAACATAAGTTGGATAATACTGTAAAGTTATACATAAAAAGGCATACTTTCCAAGCATTTGTAGTTATTTTAGGACTACAGTACGGTCGCAGATAACCAGGGAATCTGGGTAACAGACACACATATAAGCATATCAAAATATATCTCAATAAAGTCCTTATATGATGACGTTAGAGGTTTGTGTATGTGTGTGCGTGTCCATGAGATGAACATGTATCACAAAGTTATGCATAGGATATATATATATATATATATATATATATACATATATATATTAGAGTTAAAAAGGTTTCATTTTTCCTTCTCCAGGAATCAAGGGAATACGCAGTTACATGAAAAAAAAAATACATAATGGTAAACTCAGTTATTTCAATGTAACATGAACAAACAAACACATAAAACACATTGAATATTTCTGTTTAAAATGTCTTTTAAAAAGAGAAGTTTCTTTTCTCTGTAGCATTCACTTCCTGTCGCACATTCCTGGGGGATGTGCTTGGTGGAATGTCTGTGTGTGTGTGTGTGTTAATTTTGAGTCCTGGGGGGAGGACGCTGGTGGAAGCTTCCCGGCCTTTGAAGGCTCTTAGGATTTTAGTTATCCAGAATATGATTCATCCACATACTCTACATATATCCCCCTTTTCGTCGGATGATGTCCCCGTGTGTTGGACATCATATGACGACAAATCATCACCATTGGCGGATGGCAGGTGAATCATGATGATTGGGTAGGAGGTGCTGTTAGGCTGAGGCTGAGGGCTCAGCTTGATAAAGTTCGACGCAGCCTCCAGCGTGGTACCCTCTTCCTGAGGGTCCCGTGGGCTTGGCTGTAGATGTTCGCATCTCGTTGAGCCTCCTGTGCAGGATGACTGTCGAGTGTCAGGGTGTGGTTGATAGATGTACCCTGTGTAGGATCGGCTGCAGTCCAGGATTGGACAGCAGGTGAAGCAGTTAAGGCGGGCCGTTGAGACAAAGCTCGGGGGCTGTGTTGATAGAAGCACTGTCAATTAGCTGGGATCCCCCTTTTGCAAACCACAATTCCTTTTTGGAGTTAGGGTGAGAGTGTGGTTCTTGAAGAAGGATGGGGCTTTTGGTACTTGGATGCGCTGCTCTGGCTGAGCAAGGTGACAGATCACTTACAATCTCTGCTTGGGTCTCGGTGACTGGAGTGCGAGGCTTGGCTTTAGCAGGGCAGCTTGTGCCACTGATCTGCAGCCCGCAGGTTCCGTCAGGGTTGTCTCTGAGGAAAGATTTGTTAGGGCAGGGATAGTAAATGTCTTTGGTCAATGTGCACATGTGTGGATTCGGAGCTGGGGACAGCTTGGTGTCGCTGTCATGCAAGGCAATCACGTACGGCATGCGGATCTTGATGTGAGTGCTGCCTTTCAAAATCTGACATGGACAATGTTCTTGAGCCGGTGGATTCGGCTTGACTATGATGGGTAAGTTCAGGGGAACGTCCCATTTTCTCTGCTTGTGTTGATGCAGAGTGGGATGGCACTACCCATGAGAGTAGGCAAGGTGTATTTTTAAAGAGTCAGTTGGCGTGGTGATGGCGGACGCCAGCACGGTTTGCATGAGGCCTAAGGGTATCTGGTGCGGTGGGATTCTACCCATGGCGAGGCTGTCGATGGAGGAGTTCGCCCCCCCCCTAGCAGGTTTGTCATCAGGGCTGTTACCAGCTGAGTTCGAGCAAAGTCATTCTCAGTTCCCTTTAGTGACTTGTCGATGGTCTGCGGGGATGCACTCTGTTGTGAGTGGCTCGGTTCTCTGTGGAATCTCCGTCTGAATTTTGGCTGCATGCCGTCCGACGTTGGCGAGGTTTACTGCATTCATGCCGGACATACAAGTGTTAAACAGAGTTCTGACGGCAGTGCGGCGGCGGTTGTGGCCACCTGGCTCCGCTAGCGTGACAGTCATTTTCTCAAGTTGGTCGAGCATGTGTTCGACATCGGCCTCAGTGTGCGTGAGGGCCTCCTGTCCGTTGGCACCTACCCAGCTGTATTGTGTCGTTACGCCGGGGTAGTGCGTTCTGTAGGCGTTGTGAGGATCAGGTGGCACAGGCACTTTCTGAGTGCGGGTCCGGCAGAAAAGGAGTATTGGTTGTTCCCTTAGGATGGTGCTTGGTGCCGGACCTGGTGAGATGTCCGATTGCGGCTACCCTCTGGTTGGCTGGAAGCATAGCAGCATCCTGGTAAAAGTGACAGGGAGAGAGAAAGAGAGAAAGGGAGGAAAAATTTCAGCGAACATCGTCCTTGGTTGGCTAGGACAGTCTTTTCGCTTTGAGGGCGCCAGTATGCCACTTGCTTCGGTGTCTTGCAAGTGTCTCTGGTGCTGCGGGTTGCAGCACATGGTGCGTCATGGGCATAGGGCATACATTGTGGCATTACCCCCCTTTTGCACTGTGGCAGAACAAGCTGTGGCGCGGTGATGGCATCAGGTGCAGAACGCTGAATGTTGTCCAGTGCACGTGGCATGTGCTTGTTGCCTTAGGTTGTCTGGGGCACCGGCTGTCGGTGGGTGCAGACGGCGTTCGTGGGTGGTAGGAGGGGTATGAGAGGTGGTTTCTCATAGTGTCCGTTGTTTTGTCGTCAGTCTTTGGTAAGCTGGAAGGTAAAGGTCAGGTGAAGCAGGGCTCTGTGACATTTTTGTCTTGTGGTGAGAGCCTAATGCATGACCCTAAAAGTTCAGAACCATGGTTTAATTGGTTCGCTAGGTATGTAGCATAAAGCTAGGTGTTTCACATGTAGCTAGCTAGTGAAGTGTGTCTTGTATCTTATCTTAGCTGTGGATGTTAGGAGGCTAAGAGGTGTGGTTCCGAGATTATTCCATGGAAAGGCATAGCCGAGATGAAATAAATGCCTTAAGATGGTTCTTATGACTAAATTATTTCTCTGGACTTAACTAGTGGTTCACTACAGCTTGACGAAGTGAATGATGGGGAAAAAGGACAGCTTTCCTATTCAAATTATGCTTATTATCAATCCTCTGGACTATAGTTGTGCCCTAGTAAATTGTTGAAGTTACTTGTGTTGCAGGGTCACAAAAATGAGTACACTTGTTGAAAATAAAACAAAATCACAAATAAAGGTGTCTCTGTTTCCTTTCTGGGCCCTATGGGAAATGGAACCACATTTGAACAAGAGAGGAAATAAAATAAATTTTAAATCATATAGATGACCGAAAAGTAAAGGGGATAGCTGAGTGCTATTAATATCCAGGTCAAAGAATAAAATTAATTTTAAATCATAGAGATGACCGAAAAGTGGGGGGAATAGCTGAGTGCTATTAATATCAAGGTCAAATAAAATAAAATGGGGAAAAAAAAAAAAATTAAAGAAGAGCCAAAAGAAAACAAAAATTAAAATTAAAAGCAAAAAGAAACAAAGTGATCAAAACAACGGGAATGATCTGAAGGCGAGAATAATCAGTGGCATTAGTGACTAAACTTTTGATTTGCCTGGGCCAACACTTCATAGTGGGTTACAACGGTTGCGTGTTCGAGGCCACATCGTGTGTGTCCCATCAAAGGATTAGTCACCTGCCGATGAAGATGGCTATTGCTATATGAATTCTTCTCTAGCTACACAGTTTACATGTAGTTAACTTAAGTTTAATTAACAGGGTATCTTCAAAGTTAGCCTTCGACGGTTAGCAAGGGCTATGCCTCAACTAGTAAAGGTGAACTTTAGCTAAGAAGAATTGCAAACACGGAATGTGAATAATTAGGAACCCTAACTGGTGTTAAGGAAAGTATTTTAGAATACTGTGCACTGTGTAAACACAAGCGGTGATTAAGGGTTCAAGTAAATTATGCTAACTGCTAATTGTAGAAGTTATTATTTAGCTTAGCCTAAGCTGGATGGATGTTAGGTTAGGTTAGCGTAGCGTAAGCTGGAAGGATGCTAGGTTAGCTTAGCGTAGCGTAAGCTAGCTGGATGCCATGTTAGTTTAGCTTAGCGTGAGCTGGAAGGATGCTAGGTTAGCTTAGTGTAGCGTAAGCTAGCTGGATGCTATGTTAGTTTAGCTTAGCGTGAGCTGGAAGGATGCTAGGTTAGCGTAGCCACCTAGGCTGGTTTGTTTACAAGGTGACATCACAAGTTAGCACTTCCTGTGACAAGTCGTTGTCATGGAAACTAGAGCATGTCAGACAATTCAAACAGCCCCTAAAGGCTGTCTGTACATTTTACATGAATTATGCATGTTTAAACGGGTTAACCGGGGTGCAACTTTATTTTAAGTCTTTCTAGGACTCGGTGTTACATGAAGTAAAATGCAGATGTGTTTTGGCATTAGCTAATTTTACTCATGGAACTCTTCTCTTTATTTTAAGCAACTTATTCTATTTGTTTACAGAGTAAGGAAATAGATTTGCTGGGAGTCAAAGCTTGTCTAAGCATATATATAGTTACGTCCCTCTTGTGCACTACTGCTGACTTTTCAGCGATTACAGCAGTTTTGATCACTAGGTAGCTCTCTGTTTGCAGATGCAGCTAAAGTTTAGGTGAATTACATCAATCAAACAATAATTTGTAAGGCCTTTACATTTGTAGAAAGGGGAGCGTCGCCCAGGTCTACCTAGATATAACTTTGTCCTGAGCTTTCTTTGTTAAGACACAGGTTTAGTCATACTGCAATTTGGATTTCTTTTAAGCAAAGCAGAATAAACATCGGTACAGTTTACAGGCTGTTGAGATGAGGTTTCTTCATCAAACAGACTTACGCTTTACTGCTTAACATGCTAATTTTAGTTGGAAATCTAAGGCTATTTTACTTAAAGTAGAGATGTCAATTTCAGCAATCGTTTATCTGCATTTAGACAAGCCAGCGATCAAAAATGCGTGCTGCACATTGTGTTTTAGTTGGATCGTAACGATTAAATGCACGCCCATAGGTTAACTGTAGTTTAAAGCTCAGGTGGTTTCACTCAACTCTGACGTCGCAGTGACGTATGCCCTATTTGGAGCTAGCGTTTCCTGTAACCCTTCATTGTCATAGAAACTAATGTTTAGCAGTGTCATTTCAACCAGCATGTTGCAAACGCTTGGTTCGAAAGAGTCGTGCATAGTCTGTTGGCAGGTGAGGCTTACACGTCCATTCAAGATTTTCTTTAAGTCAGTAAAATTCTAATTTTACGAATGCAGAGTCTTGCAACTCTTTGAGCAGACATTTTCATCTACTTTTAAAAGTTCTATGTTCTATGCTGATCAGGGACCCTTTTAGCAGAGTCTTGCACGGTGTTCGTGCAGTGTCTTCTGGTTTTGCAGTTCAAAGTCAGTGGGGTTTTAGGAATTCTTTCTGAGGAGGCCTTCTGTGTTAGAGGCCTTCTGCATTAGGTCACGCATCGTTGAGTGGGCATTGCGTGGTCTTTGGCGAGCTGGAAGGTGCAGGGTAGCGAACTGGAACTTTGACTTGGTGCTGAGGCTGTGTACCCCTAGATGGCTGCTGGAGTTCTTGGGAACTCTGACCTTGGAGTCTGGCTCTGGTGACCAGTGTGACTGGAGGGCCCAGACGGTCAGGTGTTTGAAGTCTAATGAAGCTTAGAGCGTTCTAGCAGGTCTTTGCCAATCAGAAAGGGGTGCGTGCTCATTTGTGAGATGTACACTGGGTGGGTAGGCCTCAAAAGGACCAATTGTCAGGTAAATGGGAGCTCTCTGTTCTAGCCGGTTGTACGTTCTGGTTGTACGACTGCACGTTCAGCTCACACATGTGGGGTATAAGAGTTCGATCTTCGCTCTTAGCTTTAGTACTGAGTCTTTCAAAGAGTTGAGCTGACATTAAAGTGAGGTCTGAGCCGGGTTTCAACCAGGGTTTCAAGGCTCACCTCATTGTCTAGAGTGATGGGTAGGTAAAGTTTCCGGGCCCACCCCCTTTTGGTCTTTTGGGGTTTTGGACTTAGCTGTGGGAAACTGTGCGTTTTCGCTCAGGCTGTGCAGCTGTCAGCTGTGGTGGCTGTGTGCTGCTGTCACTTTGTGAGGTGACAGTTTGCTCTGTGTCTGTGGCTGACGAGCAGTGTTCTGTGTGCCTGTAGGTCTTACGCTCAGGTATAGGATGTAAAGCTCGTACCTCTTGAATTTTTGGAAAGTCTTTTGTGAAGAAGCTTTTCAGCGATTTCAGGGTCTCGGCTTTCTCAGACGTGGCGGCACTGTGTTTGTCTGATGCGTGCTCAGGCTTGGGCTTACCAGTGGCCTGGAACGGACTCGACTCTCTGTGAACAGGGCTATGGTGTTATGGGGCGCCCTCTGGAGGCATCTCTGAGTAGTGTTCAGAGACAGTAGATCGTGGGGTTTTTCAAAGTCTTTTCGGATTCTGGATCAGAGAATTCTTTAATGAAGGCCTGCCGCAGCGGCTGGTAGTCTATAAGAGTGTTTCAACTCTGTGGAACAATGTCAAGTTCGGCTTTGAGATCGTGTCTCTGTTGAGTAAGTTCATGGGTTTCAGCTCGGCCCGTGTGTAAGTGGTTTCAAGAGCCGTGGCTTTAGTGTCTCTTTCTTTGGGTTCAGTCTCTGCTGAACGAGCTTGTGGCTGGTAGCACGGGCCTCTTGCAAGTTTTTTCTTTTTCAGGCCGTGGCTTTCGAGTCTCTTTAAGTTCGGCCTCTGCTCTTTGCAAAGGGGCTTCACTTTTGTCGGAGTTTCTCGTTGGGTTCCTCTCTGGCTCTTTTCTCTGACTGTTCTCTGCGGTCTGTGTGTAGAAGATCAGACAGGGCGGGTTGAAGTCTTTTCACTTCCTTCTGTAGCTCGGGGTCGTTGTCGTCCTTGGCTTGCATCCTTAGCGTTGCAACTTCGTGCTCCAGGGCTATGCGGGAGACGTGCTGGTGCGATGAGCTGGCAAGTGAGGTTTTGGACGTGTCTGGCCGGTCTTTGTCGTGGGAGCTTTGGCTTGGTTTGTGCGCCATCAGCTTGTCCACGTCGCTCTTGGCTTTGGAGCTCTGAGTCACTGGCGACCTTGGGCAGGAATGGAGGTGTCATGAATCTCAGCCATGTGTCCAGGTTGTCCCAGCGGTTGTGGGACTGTAGGACCGGAACATACTGGTTTCGACTGTGGGCGAGAGGAACACAACACACACAGAGAGACCAAGCAAGTTGTTCTACGTTTAACGAGCTATAATACGGGCTATGCCGCGTATGCAAATTGTGGTTAACTGATGCAGACAGTTAAATCATTCTGTGGGACAATTTGGTTAGGTCATCATGGGCCTGAATGAAATTTTAACAGGGCGATAGCTTAGGGGTCACCTGTTGATGCTAGCGGCTTGTTGTCTAATTATTATTCAGCGTTCCTTGTTGTCTCAGATAGGTTCTGTCTTCTAGGTGAACTGAAAAGAACAGAGCACGACAGAAAAGAGCAGTGGCAAGATAGCAGAGTTTGAAGTAACATGCAACCATCCAAGATGGGAAGGTCTGTAATGAAATGGCGTTAAGAGTACACAGGAAGTGTTACAGGGAGAGAGGAGGCCTAAGCCTGCGGTTTGTGGCTCGGAGAGGAGGAGGGAGCCAAACACTTCAATAACCGGGGGAATCTCTAGATTCTGTAGCAAATATTAAGTGGATGGGTTTAATACCTTTGTTTAGTTTGCCTGGGGTGGAATGAGGTCATGTGGGTTGGAGTCAGCATCGTGGTTGGTCTTTCTGTCGTCCCCAAACGCTTGACAGCAGTGTCCCGGGCCTTTCGTGTATCTGTACCGATGTGCTCCCTCTCACGCAACCTGACTTTGAATCACAACCGGCAGTGCCAAATTGGTGATGTCGTGTTGCGGGCCGCACTAACGGAGAGATACAGGAAAGTCCGAGACTCGCGCTCAGTCAGTGCTGGTGACGCAGGTCAGATGAACCAGCGTGCTGGACTCCAAGCAGGGATGACTGTCAAATCACCGCAGCTCTTTAGTGGTTTCTACATGTAAATACAGAACAGTGTGAAGCTTAACAGTGAATGAAAGCTTTCTTGTTTAAACTGAATTGAGTAATTATGTATGTAGAAAATAGAAGCAAAGGTTTTCCTAAATAATGGTAAAAAGGAAATTATGAAAATGATGTTAATTATCAAAATAACTTAACCCAAAAAAAAAAAAAAATTCCTAAAAAAAAAAAAAAATTTTTTTTTTTTATTAAATTCCTTTTACTATTATTACTTTTACTATTAATAAAAATTAATAATTAAAAGTAATAAAGTAGGATGGACCCCGGGAGGAGACAGGCAGTAGTGGCGCGTTTGGGCCACAAAGGGATTTGGGTCACTTCCTCCTAGTGGTCAACCTGGCTGACCAAGAACTTGATTTGAATTGCATGCAAACTGGGTTACATACACTTCAAATCGAGCGTATGCATAGATGTTAAGTAACTTCTAGAATTGTTGTCATAACATATCAAATCAAAATTATTAAAAATAATTTGAGACCGGAAATATAGACATAAAGCCATAAAACTCTTCCCCACAGGGAAGGAGACTTAATTCACGTTAATCTTGAAATTTGTTTGTTTCAAATCAAATTTGAATAAGTGTAGGAAATTTAAGGTTGGCATTATGTATGATGAGGATAATATCCAACAGAAAATCAACTGAGAGAACGCCACTTCAAAGCAGGGAGAGTAGAAATAAAAGATGAGCTGACTTAGCAGGGGAGGGCCACAAGGGGGCCGCATTACTAAGTGGTCATCAGGGACTGTTAATACTTACTTTTGAATTTTTTTTTTTTAAATTCAAATGTGGTTTGAACTAAATTCAAAATAAGTGTACACAGTCAGGAGTGACAAATCATGTTAGTAACACTGGAACTTGCACATGCATTGACACAATTTCAGGAATTCACTGGAAAAAATCTGAAATTGTTATGAGGGAAAATGTTTAGGAAAGGATGACCTTGTTACTAGTGTCCACACGATGGCGACATTTCGCTCATGCAGGATGAAGTCGGGGGGCGGTGCGTATTCGAGAAACTGTCAAGCACTTAGGCCTAGGGTTGCCCTCTAGTGTTTGTCAGCGGAATAAAAACCGGCCTGCTTCCATGTGTGATTCAAATTTGAGCGTGCAGACGCTTTGCTTTCTGTAGCGATCACACTTATCAAAACTAAATCTCAGCGGATTTTTTTGATGCTATGTTTTAACAAACACGACTTGCAGAATTTTTTTCTGCGCTATGTAGGAGAAAACAGGAATTATACGTCTGTCGGTTGGATCCAAATACATTTATCAAATAGCATTTAATGATTAAAATGTTTCGGAGGTTTTGGTGCTATATTTCACTAAACAGCGTGGCAAGATTTTTTTTCTACACACACACATAGGGTTCACAGGAATTAGGCATCTGTTTTTCGCTACCCACAAATAATTAGCACTATGATTCATACGTGTTCGCTTATAAATTTCAAACCTCGGCGGGTTTTTTCCTTTTTCGACACGTGTGCACGGAAGGATTTCTTCGCTTCCCCACATTAATATAGATAACAGGAATTATACGTCTGTCATTCGAATCCAAATAACATTTATCAAATAGCATTTACTGATTAAAATGTTTTAAGGTTTTGGATTTTTCTGTGCTATATTCTAACAAACACGTCTGGCAGGGCTTCTGCGCTGCGCATAAATAACAGGAATTATTCGTCTGTTTTTTCGACTCCCATAACATATTATCAAATAGCACTTATGATTAGATATGCTTTAGGTTTTACAATTGAGTAGCTACGTCAATTTTTAACCAGGAGTTTACCGTTAATCTAACGATTTAATATAAGGCCTTTTTAAGAATAGTGAAAGAGCATCGTTTCACTAAATCTTGTCTTCACCCTGACAGAAGAACATCGTTCGGACAGGGGAGTTTAATATTAAAAATGTCGTCGTTCAAAAGAGGTTTCTTCGTCTTTTATAGGACAAATTTAATACTGTGAAACTATGAAAACTGCAGTTTACTTCTTAGTTTCGCTGGACTGAAATGGCTTTTTGCCTTTAATCAGTCACGGTGAGTTCGCAGTGCGTTCGCTCAACCGAGGTGCACGTACACTATTAAATCACAATATAGACAAGATTGAACTGATCTCTTTTGCTCAAAAACAAGTTTAAAGTGTGCCCAGCATATTCTCCACCAAACTGTAAAGACTTTAGGCGGGTCTAATCCATGGGGAATTTGCATATCATAATTAATAATTGGTAATTAATAATTATTCATACATGTTTGGATTAGATCAGTCTTACATGTTAATAAATCTCCCTCTAAAGGAGAATGTCATTTTACCTGGATGTATACCTGCAATCCTTTCATTTTAACAAGTTGATTGCAGTCAATTACACAGATCACGTTTTACAAATCAGGCAAAATTAATTTAGCTCAATTGTCAGAAGAATATTGGGGGTTTTCCCCAATATCATCTTACTTTATAGGATTGCAGGAAACGCAATTCTCTGGCCAGAAGAATTGGGTTTTCTGCCCTATAAGCAAATATGTAAAGCTATCTTTAAGTTATAAAGTTCGTAGCAAGATCTTTGGCACTTAAGAGCCTCGAAATTGAGCAAAGAGGAAGTCCATCAGTCAAGTGAATATAATGATTTAATAAAGGCATGTCTACTTAGATATATTTACTACTTTACAGGAATACATGTATTTACAAACATTAACACGAACGAAACATAATATGACATCAATGAATGAGAAATGCGTAAAGTTTGGGCAATGGATAACTTACACGCTATAGCGAGTAAGAGAGAGAGAGAGAGGGAGAGGGAGAGTGAGAGAGAGAGAACATTGGCATACTTTCTCCTAAGACATTCACCTTTCTGATTACAACACGAAACATCATCTTAATGCTCCTTAGAAGCGTTATAAAGAGATACTTGCACAAGTTATGGGTCTCGCTGTGTTGTCGCATTCCTGAAGGCCTGTCCCGGCCGCGTGCGTGAGCGGAGTTCTTTGTGTGTGTAAGCGTCACGTGTTGTTTCTGGGCGCTCGTGTTGCGCGGGGGTTTAAAGTCTTTGAGTAGCATTACCAATGAAAGTAGCTCGGCTACGTTTGTTTCACTCCGTGGAAGTAAACAGATTCGACTATGGAAAACAAAACTTTGCCTTACAAAGGAAAGATATAAAGATCGGATCGGGTCTCCGAAGGAGCCCACGGGATCGGGTTACATGATGCAGCAGTAACGACGGGCGAAGCAAGAGCGTGGGCATCTCTCAGTACGACGCGTCACGTGGTTACGTGCGCGTGCTTCTTCTTCAGAGAGAGAGAGAGTTTGTTGCAGTTTCCCTTGTAGTTGGATTTGCTGAAGAGGTATGTCACGCGGGGTTCTTTTCACTCGTCGATCGGAATTAAACCCGGGGACTTATCTTAAGACTTAAAACACAAACTAAACTAGAAACAAAATAAAAGAACGGCGATGAGCTCGCCGGAGGCGAGACGTTACATGATGATGACTAGGATCAGGAAGAAAAAAGGAGGAGCTCCGCGCCTCTTTAAAAACATTTCGGTTCACGCCTTCTTTTGGAAGACTGCGCCAATCAGCTGGGAGGAAAGTTCCCGCGGAAGATTTCTCTTTGTCTTGTCAGATCGACTTTGCATGTTTTATGACGGTGACGTAAAATGCGTTCAATTTTACTCCAGAGATGATAAAACATCGTAACACACATCCTCTGGTTTGTACACATACAGATATGGTTTGGTCAGATCAAGAGGATTCTAAAGATATGAAGAACAACATAAGTTGGATAATACTGTAAAGTTATACATAAAAAGGCATACTTTCCAAGCATTTGTAGTTATTTTAGGACTACAGTACGGTCGCAGATAACCAGGGAATCTGGGTAACAGACACACATATAAGCATATCAAAATATATCTCAATAAAGTCCTTATATGATGACGTTAGAGGTTTGTGTATGTGTGTGCGTGTCCATGAGATGAACATGTATCACAAAGTTATGCATAGGATATATATATATATATATATACATATATATATTAGAGTTAAAAAGGTTTCATTTTTCCTTCTCCAGGAATCAAGGGAATACGCAGTTACATGAAAAAAAAAATACATAATGGTAAACTCAGTTATTTCAATGTAACATGAACAAACAAACACATAAAACACATTGAATATTTCTGTTTAAAATGTCTTTTAAAAGAGAAGTTTCTTTTCTCTGTAGCATTCACTTCCTGTCGCACATTCCTGGGGGATGTGCTTGGTGGAATGTCTGTGTGTGTGTGTGTGTTAATTTTGAGTCCTGGGGGGAGGACGCTGGTGGAAGCTTCCCGGCCTTTGAAGGCTCTTAGGATTTTAGTTATCCAGAATATGATTCATCCACATACTCTACACTCGTGTTACGCAGCAAGTTTGAGCTTCTGTAAGAACCAATGAGGTTCATTCTCATGTTACGCATCACGTTTGAGCTTCAACAAGAACCAATGAGGTTCATTCTCATGTTACGCAGCAAGTTTGAGCTTCTGTAAGAACCAATGAGGTTCATTCTCATGTTACACAGCACGTTTGAGCTTCAACAAGAACCAATGAGGTTCATTCTCGTGTTACGCAACACGTTTGAGCTTCTGAAAGAACCAAAGAGGTTCATTCTCGTGTTACGCAGCACGTTTAAGCTTCAACAAGAACCAATGAGGTTCATTCTCATGTTACGCAGCAAGTTTGAGCTCTGTAAGAACCAATGAGGTTCATTCTCATGTTACACAGCACGTTTAAGCTTCTGCAAGAACCAATGAGGTTCATTCTCGTGTTACGCAGCACGTTTAAGCTTCAGCAAGAACCAATGAGGTTCATTCTCATGTTACACAGCACGTTTGAGCTTCAGCAAGAACCAATGAGGTTCATTCTCATGTTACGCAGCACGTTTAAGCTTCTGCAAGAAACAATGAGGTTCATTCTCGTGTTATGCAGCACGTTTGAGCTTCTGAAAGAACCAATGAGGTTCATTCTCGTGTTACGCAGCACGTTTGAGCTTCAGCAAGAACCAATGAGGTTCATTCTCATGTTACGCAGCACGTTTAAGCTTCTGCAAGAACCAATGAGGTTCATTCTCGTGTTCTGCAGCACGTTTAAGCTTCTGCAAGAACCAATGAGGTTCATTCTCGTGTTCTGCAGCACGTTTAAGCTTCAGCAAGAACCAATGAGGTTCATTCTCGTGTTACGCAGCACGTTTGAGCTTCTGAAAGAACCAATGAGGTTCATTCTCGTGTTACGCAGCAAGTTTGAGCTTCTGCAAGAACCAATGAGGTTCATTCTCGTGTTACGCAGCACGTTTAAGCTTCAGCAAGAACCAATGAGGTTCATTCTCGTGTTACGCAGCACGTTTAAGCTTCAGCAAGACCAATGAGGTTCAATCTCGTGTTACGCAGCACGTTTAAGCTTCAGCAAGAACTAATGAGGTTATTTCTCATGTTACGCATCACGTTTGAGCTTCAGCTAGAACCAATGAGGTTCATTCTCGTGTTACGCATCACGTTTGAGCTTCAACAAGAACCAATGAGGTTCATTCTCGTGTTACGCATCACGTTTGAGCTTCAACAAGAACCAATGAGGTTCATTCTCGTGTTACGCATCACGTTTGAGCTTCAGCAACAACCAATGAGTTCATTCTCATCTTACGCATCACGTTTGAGCTTCAACAAGAACCAATGAGGTTCATTCTCGTGTTACGCAGCAAGTTTGAGCTTCTGTAAGAACCAATGAGGTTCATTCTCATGGTACGCATCACGTTTGAGCTTCAACAAGAACCAATGAGGTTCATTCTCATGTTACGCAGCAAGTTTGAGCTTCTGTAAGAACCAATGAGGTTCATTCTCATGTTACACAGCACGTTTGAGCTTCAACAAGAACCAATGAGGTTCAATCTCGTGTTACGCAGCACGTTTAAGCTTCAGCAAGAACTAATGAGGTTAATTCTCATGTTACGCATCACGTTTGAGCTTCAGCTAGAACCAATGAGGTTCATTCTCGTGTTACGCATCACGTTTGAGCTTCAACAAGAACCAATGAGGTTCATTCTCGTGTTACGCATCACGTTTGAGCTTCAACAAGTACCAATGAGGTTCATTCTCGTGTTACGCATCACGTTTGAGCTTCAGCAACAACCAATGAGGTTCATTCTCATGTTACGCATCACGTTTGAGCTTCAACAAGAACCAATGAGGTTCATTCTCGTGTTACGCAGCAAGTTTGAGCTTCTGTAAGAACCAATGAGGTTCATTCTCATGTTACGCATCACGTTTGAGCTTCAACAAGAACCAATGAGGTTCATTCTCATGTTACGCAGCACGTTTGAGCTTCTGAAAGAACCAATGAGGTTCATTCTCATGTTACGCAGCACGTTTGAGCTTCAGCAACAACCAATGAGGTTCATTCTCATGTTACGCATCACATTTGAGCTTCAACAAGAACCAATGAGGTTCATTCTCATGTTACGCATCACGTTTGAGCTTCAACAAGAACCAATGAGGTTCATTCTCATGTTACGCAGCAAGTTTGAGCTTCTGTAAGAACCAATGAGGTTCATTCTCATGTTACACAGCACGTTTGAGCTTCAACAAGAACCAATGAGGTTCATTCTCGTGTTACGCAACACGTTTGAGCTTCTGAAAGAACCAAAGAGGTTCATTCTCGTGTTACGCAGCACGTTTAAGCTTCAACAAGAACCAATGAGGTTCATTCTCATGTTACGCAGCAAGTTTGAGCTTCTGTAAGAACCAATGAGGTTCATTCTCATGTTACACAGCACGTTTAAGCTTCTGCAAGAACCAATGAGGTTCATTCTCGTGTTACGCAGCACGTTTAGCTTCAGCAAGAACCAATGAGGTTCATTCTCGTGTTCTGCAGCACGTTTGAGCTTCAGCAAGAACCAATGAGGTTCATTCTCATGTTACATAGCACGTTTGAGCTTCAGCAAGAACCAATGAGGTTCATTCTCATGTTACACAGCACGTTTGAGCTTCAGCAAGAACCAATGAGGTTCATTCTCATGTTACGCAGCACGTTTAAGCTTCTGCAAGAAACAATGAGGTTCATTCTCGTGTTATGCAGCACGTTTGAGCTTCTGAAAGAACCAATGAGGTTCATTCTCGTGTTACGCAGCACGTTTGAGCTTCAGCAAGAACCAATGAGGTTCATTCTCATGTTACGCAGCACGTTTAAGCTTCTGCAAGAACCAATGAGGTTCATTCTCGTGTTACGCAGCAAGTTTGAGCTTCTGCAAGAACCAATGAGGTTCATTCTCGTGTTACGCAGCACGTTTAAGCTTCAGCAAGAACCAATGAGGTTCAATCTCGTGTTACGCAGCACGTTTAAGCTTCAGCAAGAACTAATGAGGTTAATTCTCATGTTACGCATCACGTTTGAGCTTCAGCAAAACCAATGAGGTTCATTCTCGTGTTACGCATCACGTTTGAGCTTCAACAAGAACCAATGAGGTTCATTCTCGTGTTACGCATCACGTTTGAGCTTCAACAAGAACCAATGAGGTTCATTCTCGTGTTACGCATCACGTTTGAGCTTCAGCAACAACCAATGAGGTTCATTCTCATGTTACGCATCACGTTTGAGCTTCAACAAGAACCAATGAGGTTCATTCTCGTGTTACGCAGCAAGTTTGAGCTTCTGTAAGAGCTAATGAGGTTCATTCTCATGTTACGCATCACGTTTGAGCTTCAACAAGAACCAATGAGGTTCATTCTCATGTTACGCAGCAAGTTTGAGCTTCTGTAAGAACCAATGAGGTTAATTTTCATGTTACGCATCACGTTTGAGCTTCCTCAAGAACCAATGAGGTTCAATCTCGTGTTACGCAGCACGTTTGAGCTTCAGCAAGAACCAGTGAGGTTCATTCTCATTGTTACACAGCACGTTTGAGCTTCAGCAACAACCAATGAGGTTCATTCTCATGTTACGCATCACGTTTGAGCTTCAACAAGAACCAATGAGGTTCATTCTCGTGTTACGCAGCAAGTTTGAGCTTCTGTAAGAACCAATGAGGTTCACTCTCGTGTTACGCAGCACGTTTAAGCTTCAACAAGAACCAATGAGGTTCATTCTCATGTTACGCAGCAAGTTTGAGCTTCTGTAAGAACCAATGAGGTTCATTCTCATGTTACACAGCACGTTTAAGCTTCTGCAAGAACCAATGAGGTTCATTCTCGTGTTACGCAGCACGTTTAAGCTTCAGCAAGAACCAATGAGGTTCATTCTCGTGTTACGCAGCACGTTTAAGCTTCAGCAAGAACCAATGAGGTTCATTCTCGTGTTCTGCAGCACGTTTGAGCTTCAGCAAGAACCAATGAGGTTCATTCTCATGTTACACAGCACGTTTGAGCTTCAGCAAGAACCAATGAGGTGCATTCTCATGTTACACAGCACGTTTGAGCTTCAGCAAGAACCAATGAGGTTCATTCTCATGTTACGCAGCACGTTTAAGCTTCTGCAAGAACCAATGAGGTTCATTCTCGTGTTACGCAGCACGTTTGAGCTTCTGAAAGAACCAATGAGGTTCATTCTCGTGTTACGCAGCACGTTTGAGCTTCAGCAAGAACCAATGAGGTTCATTCTCATGTTACGCAGCACGTTTAAGCTTCTGCAAGAACCAATGAGGTTCATTCTCGTGTTCTGCAGCACGTTTAAGCTTCTGCAAGAACCAATGAGGTTCATTCTCGTGTTCTGCAGCACGTTTAAGCTTCAGCAAGAACCAATGAGGTTCATTCTCATGTTACGCAGCACGTTTAAGCTTCAGCAAGAACCAATGAGGTTCATTCTCGTGTTACGCAGCACGTTTGAGCTTCTGAAAGAACCAATGAGGTTCATTCTTGTGTTACGCAGAACGTTTGAGCTTCTGAAAGAACCAATGAGGTTCATTCTCATGTTACGCAGCAAGTTTGAGCTTCTGCAAGAACCAATGAGGTTCATTCTCGTGTTACGCAGCACGTTTAAGCTTCAGCAAGAACCAATGAGGTTCATTCTCGTGTTACGCAGCACGTTTAAGCTTCAGCAAGAACCAATGAGGTTCTTTCTCGTGTTACGCAGCACGTTTAAGCTTCAGCAAGAACCAATGAGGTTCATTCTCGTGTTCTGCAGCACGTTTGAGCTTCAGCAATAACCAATGAGGTTCATTCTCGTGTTATGCATCAAGTTTGAACTTCAGCAAGAACCAATGAGGTTCATTCTCGTGTTACGCAGCACGTTTGAGCTTCAGCCATAACCAATGAGGTTCATTCTCGTGTTATGCATCAAGTTTGAGCTTCAGCAAGAACCAATGAGGTTCATTCTCATGTTACGCAGCACGTTTGAGCTTCTGCAAGAACCAATGTGGTTCATTCTCGTGTTACGCAGCAAGTTTGAGCTTCAACAAGAACCAATGAGGTTCAATCTCGTACGCAGCACATTTGAGCTTCAACAAGAACCAATGAGGTTAATTCTCATGTTACGCATCACGTTTGAGCTTCCTCAAGAACCAATGAGGTTCAATCTCGTGTCACGCATCACGTTTGAGCTTCAGCAAGAACCAATGAGGTTCATTCTCGTGTTACGCAGAAAGTTTGAGCTTCCTCAAGAACCAATGAGGTTCAATCTCGTGTTACGCAACACGTTTAAGCTTCAGCAAGAACTAATGAGGTTAATTCTCATGTTACGCATCACGTTTGAGCTTCAGCTAGAACCAATGAGGTTCATTCTCGTGTTACGCATCACATTTGAGCTTCAGCAACAACCAATGAGGTTTATTCTCATGTTACACATCAAGTTTGAGCTTCAACAAGAACCAATGAGGTTTATTCTCGTGTTACGCAGCAAGTTTGAGCTTCTGTAAGCACCAATGAGGTTCATTCTCATGTTACGCAGCAAGTTTGAGCTTCTGTAAGAACCAATGAGGTTCATTCTCGTGTTACGCAGCACGTTTGAGCTTTCAACAAGAACCAATGAGGTTCATTCTCATGTTACGCAGCAAGTTTGAGCTTCTGTAAGAACCAATGAGGTTCATTCTCATGTTACACAGCACGTTTGAGCTTCAACAAGAACCAATGAGGAGCTTCAGCAAGAACCAATGAGGTTCATTCTCATGTTCTGCAGCACGTTTGAGCTTCAGCAAGAACCAATGAGGTTCATTCTCATGTTACACAGCACGTTTGAGCTTCAGCAAGAACCAATGAGGTTCATTCTCATGTTAAGCACGTTGATCAAGAACCATGGTTCATTTCTGTACCAGCACGTTTGAGCTTCGCAAGAACCAATGAGGTTCATTCTCTGTTACGCAGCACGTTTAGCTTCTGCAAGAACCAATGAGGTTCATTCTCGTGTTACGCAGCACGTTTGAGCTTCTGAAGAACCAATGAGGTTCATTACTCAGTGTTTAGCAGCATCGTTTGAGCTTCTGCAAGAACCAATGAGGTTCATTCTCTGTTCGCAGCACGTTTAAGCTTCTGCAAGAACCAATGAGGTTCATTCTCGTGTTCTGCAGCACGTTTAAGCTTCTGCAAGAACCAATGAGGTTCATTCTCGTGTTCTGCAGCACGTTTAAGCTTCATGCAAGAACCAATGAGGTTCATTCTCTGTTACGCAGCAGTTTGAGCTTCTGAAAGAACCAATGAGGTTCATTCTCGTGTTACGCAGCACGTTTAGCTTCTGAAAGAACCAATGAGGTTCATTCTCTGTTACGCAGCAAGTTTAGCTTCGCAAGAACCAATGAGGTTCATTCTCGTGTTACGCAGCACGTTTAAGCTTCAGCAAGAACCAATGAGGTTCATTCTCGTGTTACGCAGCACGTTTAAGCTTCAGCAAGTACCAATGAGGTTCATTCTCGTGTTACGCAGCACGTTTAGCTTCAGCAAGAACCAATGAGGTTCATTCTCGTGTTCTGCAGCACGTTTGAGCTTCAGCAATAACCAATGAGGTTCATTCTCGTGTTACGCAGCACGTTTGAGCTTCAGCAATAACCAATGAGGTTCATTCTCGTGTTATGCATCAAGTTTGAACTTCAGCAAGAACCAATGAGGTTCATTCTCGTGTTACGCAGCACGTTTGAGCTTCAGCAATAACCAATGAGGTTCATTCTCATGTTATGCATCAAGTTTGAGCTTCAGCAAGAACCAATGAGGTTCATTCTCATGTTACGCAGAACGTTTGAGCTTCTGCAAGAACCAATGAGGTTCATTCTCATGTTACGCAGCACGTTTGAGCTTCAACAAGAACCAATGAGGTTCAATCTCGTGTTACGCAGAACGTTTGAGCTTCAACAAGAACCAATGAGGTTTACATTCTCATGTTACGCATCACGTTTGAGCTTCCTCAAGAACCAATGAGGTTCAATCTCGTGTCACGCATCACGTTTGAGCTTCTGCAAGAACCAATGAGGTTCATTCTCGTGTTACGCAGCACGTTTGAGCTTCAACAAGAACCAATGAGGTTCAATCTCTCGTTACGCAGCACGTTTAAGCTTCGCAAGAACTAATGAGGTTAATTCTCATGTTACGCATCACGTTTGAGCTTCAGAGAACCAATGAGGTTCATTCTCGTGTTACGCAGCAGTTTGAGCTTCCTCAAGAACCAATGAGGTTCAATCTCGTGTTACGCAGCACGTTTAAGCTTCAGCAAGAACTAATGAGGTTAATTCTCATGTTACGCATCACGTTTGAGCTTCAGCTAGAACCAATGAGGTTCATTCTCGTGTTACGCATCACGTTTGAGCTTCACAAGAACCATGAGGTTCATTCTCTGTTACCATCACGTTTGAGCTTCACAAGAACAATGAGGTTCATTCTCGTGTTACGCATCACGTTTGAGCTTCAGCAAATCCAATGAGGTTCATTCTCGTGTTAGCATCACGTTTGAAGCTTCACAAGAACCAATGAGGTTCATTCTCGTGTTACGCAGCAAGTTTAGCTTCTGTAAGCACCAATGAGGTTCATTCTCATGTTACGCATCACGTTTGAGCTTCAACAAGAACCAATGAGGTTCATTCTCATGTTACGCAGCAAGTTTGAGCTTCTGTAAGAACCAATGAGGTTCATTCTGTGTTACGCAGTCAGTTTGAGCTTTCAGCTAGAACCAATGAGGTTCATTCTCGTGTTACGCAGTC
Source organism: Chrosomus eos (assembly GCA_036326025.1). NCBI lineage: Eukaryota > Metazoa > Chordata > Actinopteri > Cypriniformes > Leuciscidae > Chrosomus > Chrosomus eos. Next base: position 31,999 of record JAZAVI010000821.1, read on the forward strand.
ACGTTTGAGCTTCTGCAAGAACCAATGAGGTTCATTCTCGTGTTTACGCATCGTTTGAGCTTCAACAAGAACCAATGAGGTTCATTCTCGTGTTGCACACGTTTAGCTTCAGCAAATCCAATGAGGTTCATTCTCATGTTACGCATCACGTTTGAGCTTCAACAAGAACCAATGAGGTTCATTCTCGTGTTACGCAGCAAGTTTGAGCTTCTGAAGAACCAATGAGGTTCATTCTCATGTTACACAGCACGTTTGAGCTTCAGCAAGAACCAATGAGGTTCATTCTCGTGTTACGCAGCACGTTTAAGCTTCTGCAAGAACCAATGAGGTTCATTCTCGTGTTACGCAGCACGTTTGAGCTTCAACAAGAACCAATGAGGTTCATTCTCGTGTTACGCAGCACGTTTAAGCTTCAGCAAGAACCAATGAGGTTCATTCTCGTGTTCTGCAGCACGTTTGAGCTTCAGCAATAACCAATGAGGTTCATTCTCGTGTTACGCAGCACGTTTAAGCTTCTGCAAGAACCAATGAGGTTCATTCTCGTGTTACGCAGCACGTTTGAGCTTCAGCAATAACCAATGAGGTTCATTCTCGTGTTATGCATCAAGTTTGAACTTCAGCAAGAACCAATGAGGTTCATTCTCGTGTTACGCAGCACGTTTGAGCTTCAGCAATAACCAATGAGGTTCATTCTCGTGTTATGCATCAAGTTTGAGCTTCAGCAAGAACCAATGAGGTTCATTCTCATGTTACGCAGCACGTTTGAGCTTCTGCAAGAAACGTCTCAGGTTACTATTGTAACCATAGTTCCCTGAGAAACAGGGAACGAGACGATGCGTCGAACGACACGGTGGGAACGCCTCTTGCGTGATTGCGTCTGAAGCATCTATGCCAACTAGTCCAATGGAATGAGAGAATGAGCGTCACGGGCGGGTGACGTCATGAACCAGGAAAGGATAAGAGCACTTCCGCTGCTCGCCGGCATTTAGCTTCGACAGTTGCCGAAGCAAGCCGATCGCAGGGACGCAGGAAGTATGGCAGGGGGACGCATCGTCTCGTTCCCTGTTTCTCAGGGAACTATGGTTACAATAGTAACCTGAGACGTTCCCTTTATCGAAAAAGGGAACTTCGAGATGCGTCGAACGACACGGTGGGAACGAGAATACCCAACCCGCCATAATTACAAGTACCTGAGTGTCAGTCTGTTGATCTAAGCACTCAGCACCTGAGAACCTGGGGCAGCATCCAGGTCCAAACTGTAAAATCTCACGAATGTGAGCGGAGAGGACCAGCCCGCCGCATCACAAACATCTTGAAGAGATACCCCCTGCAATATGGCTTTAGAAGCCGCCATACTCCTGGTCGAGTGAGCTCGGACCACCAAAGGACAAGGCTGGCCCGAGTACTCGTATGCCAGTGAAATAGCCTCGACTATCCACTTACTGACTGTCTGTTTGGAAGCAGGAAGACCTTTCTTAGGTGATCCAAAGCAAATCAGTAATTGGTCGGACTTCCTGATTGAGGATGTCCGACGTACATACGTGTCCAATGCTCGCACTGGACACAAGAGGTGCAGTCTTTCCTGGTCCGCAGTTGCAAAAGGAGGACAGAAAGCCTGCAGCACAATAGGCCTCGGAGTCAAGGTTGGAACCTTAGGGACGTATCCCTGTTTGGATATAGGAACGCCTTGACCATCCCCGGTGCAAATTCAAGGCAGGTGGGGGAGACCGAAAGAGCCTGAAGGTCACCAACTCTCTTTAGGGACGAAATAGCTAGCAGAAAGAAGTCTTGAAAGTAAGGAACTTTTCTGAGACCGAATCTAAGGGCTCGAATGGAGCCCTAGACAGGCCTACTAGAACTACAGTCAAATCCCAAGCTGGCACCTTAGTGCGGATTGCAGGCCTCAGCCTCAAAGTGCCACGAAGGAAACGTGTAATCAGGGGGTCTCGACCCAAAGATATACCTCCCACCATGGTATGGTAAGCCGCAATGGCTGCCACGTAAACTTTTAGTGTGGAAGGACATAGACCTGACACAAAGCGCTCCTGCAGGAACTCGATTACTGTGTTGACAGAACAATTAACCGGATCCCACTGATGTCGGTGACACCATAAGGAGAAAACTCTCCATTTAAGCGCATACAGTTTCCTCGTAGCTGGAGCTCTGGAGCTTAGGATGGTCTCAACAGCCTCAGCTGAAAGACCACTATCTATAAGTTGGGCCCCCTCAGAGGCCAAACCCAAAGATTCCACATGTCTGGTCGAGGGTGAAATATTGTGCCCCCGGCCTGAGACAGAAGGTCCCTCCTCAAAGGGATCTCCAATGGAGGCCCGTCTAGCAGAAGGATCAGGTCCGCAAACCAGATCCGACTTGGCCAGCGTGGTGCTACTAGCAGTAGGCTTATTCCATACCGACGGACCCTCTCCAGAACTCCTGGGAGCAGAGCAACAGGGGGAAAGGCGTTCAGACGTAGCCTCGGCCACGTCTGCACCATGGCGTCCAGCCCCAGGGGGGCTGGGTGCGTCAGAGAATACCAGAGAGGACAGTGCGTCGTGTTCTGAGACGCGAACAGATCCACCTCTGCCTGACCATATGCCTCCCAGATTTTCTCCACCGCCTCGGGGTGGAGTCTCCAATCCCCTGGCCTCAGCTCCTGCCTCGACAGGATGTCTGCTCCTATATTCTGGTCCCCAGGAATATACACTGCCCTCAGAGAGAGTACCTTCCCCAGAGACCACAGGAGGATCTGGTGCGCCAGTTTGCAAAGCGGACGCGAGCGCAGACCCCCCTGGCGGTTCAGATAAGAGACCACTGGTGTGTTGTCTGTTCGAACGAGCACATGATGGCCTCTTAGGTCCGGAAGGAAATGTCTCAACGCATTGAAGACGGCCATCATCTCCAGGCAATTTATGTGCCAAGAAAGATGATGGCTTTTCCACAGACCCTGAACCGAGCGGCCTTCCATTACCGCTCCCCAGCCGGTGAGAGAAGCATCTGTCGAGATCACTACTCGATGGCAAAGAGCTCCCAACACCGGACCCTGGGTTAAGAACCAGAATTTACATATAACTAAGGCACGAAAGCATCGCCGCGTGCCTTGATATGCAAAGTGGGTTTCCCCTCGGGGAGAACCTTCTGGTCCTGAGCCAGCACTGTAAAGGTCTCATGTACAGCATGCCAAAAGGAATTCCGTTGGACGCTGCTGCCAGTAGACCCAACAGTCTCTCGAACTGTTTTACAGTGCGTGACTGGCCTAGCCTCAGCTCTTCTGTGGCTGTTAGGATAATAAATCCCATACCACACCAAGGAAAGTGGTTCTCTGTACTGGAGAAAGTACACTCTTCTTGGCATTGAGCCTCAACCCCAACATCTCTATATGAGCGAGAACGACACCTCAGTGCCGAACCGCCAACTGCTCTGATTCCGCTAGAATCAGCCAGTCGATATAATTCAGAATGCGTATGCCCTGAAGCCTGAGAGGGGCTAAAGCTGCATCCATGCATTTCGTGAACGTGCGGGGTGACAAAGCTAGGCCGAAAGGAAGAACCCGATATTGGTATTCTTTGCCCCTGAAAGAAAACCTCAGGAACTTCCTGTGCTGAGGGAGGATGGAGATATGGAAGTATGCATCCTTTAGATCTATCGTGACGAACCAGTCCTCGGATCTGATTTGGGTCACGATCTGTTTGAGGGTCAGCTAACTTGAACTTTAGTTCTGAACTGACCGAATAAACAGGCAAAGATCTAAAAGGGACGCAACCCTCCATCCTTTTTTGGAACAATGAAATAATGGCTGTAAAAACCCGACTCTCTGACGGGTGAGTACACCTGTTCTATAGCTTCTTTGCTAACAGGGCCTTTACTTCTTGTCCCATTACCAGAGCCTGCTCGGGATGCACCACTGTGGGCAGCACCCCGCTGTAATGAGGAGGACGAGAGCCAAACTGGATTCTGTATCCCTTCTCTACAAACTGCAGGACCCAATGAGAAATATTCGGCAGAAGCATCCACGCTGCCAGAAAATTTACTAAGGGAACCAGCCCCTCGAGGCTGGTCTCTGGTGTTACTGAGGGAGCCAAATCTGGAGCCTGAAACATAATGGCAGGAACTACCTGACCTGACTACTCAAAAGCCCCCCTCAGAGGGCGCGAAACCAATGCTGTACCGCAGCATAGCATCAGCGACTCGCTGGAGACCGCTGCGCCCTGAAGCACCGGAGGTGGCAGGGTTGGCAGGAGGGTCTCGTGAGGACCCCGAAATGGAACGGGCACCGTGAAATGAGGTGTACACCACTCTACTTCGGTCGGGGCTGTCCTCACAGGCCTGATGCCTAAGCATCAGGACCCTTTTTTTTTTTTTTTTTGAACCGAAGCTTTCTTTGCCTGAAGAACGGTCCTCAGATCCGGCTTAGGCTTAGGCGACTTCGGTTGAGAGGGTTGCGTCTGTCTCCAGTATCTACATGGAGGAACACGAGACGCAGCACTCTCTTTCTGTGCACATAATATGATGAACTCGACGGCTGGGGCTGCTCACGCCCAGCAGCCCCAGGGGGGCTGGACACAGCGAGGGAGAAACCTTATTATATATATATATTTTTTTATATATATATATATATCTTTTATCACCTAACAACGACCGCATGGAATGCGTCGCCGAAGAGACCCGAAGGCTCAAATTTCGCTATATCCAGAACCCCAGCAGATCGGCCTGATAAGCCTGGAGCATTATAATATAGATTTCTATAAACATTCTCCAGCTGACCTGCTGCCGTATAAGCTTTACCCATAAAACCAAAGTAGTTCTGCTTAAACCTACGCGCTGCCTCGGCAAACGCGAGATCCCAGCCACAGAATCTTATTTTTGCAAAATACACTCGAAATCTAAGCGGTGCCTCGGCAAACGCGAGATCCGAGCTAGATTCTGATTACAACATTAAACCTACACGCTGCCTCGGCAAACGCGAGATTCTTTAGTATAGGCTTATGAGCAAAGCAGAGACTTAAATGATGATACTGGACCAGGTGAAAAAATAGCATTTTCCTATTTTTATTTCTGTTCAGCCTGGGGCATCATAACCGTAATCTTTCAACCCTCTAATCTTGAATAAACATTTAACACGAGGGCTGAAAGAGGTGATAAATACGGTTTATTCCATAATTTAAATATTCAGTGTGTAAATCAGGGAAAAAATGGAAGCCTCGTGGTGGAGATAATGTGATAGAAATAAGAAAACGCTCGTCAAGTTTCTTAGGACGAGCGTTCCTTTTTCTCAGCTGGCCATTAAATATTTAATTTACTAACAGCACGGGACAAAACCTCCACCAGTTCATCATATACTGGAAAAATAGATGGCGAATCTAATTCAACAGTGTGTGTGCTTGCTTTCACTTTCAATATTCTCATTTACACAAACCTCCTCGGAGGAAGAAATGAAGGAAAAAAGGGCTCTCTCTCCCCGAGCGGAAGAAACCGCAGAGCGTGCTTCCAACACCGGGGAGATAGAGCTGGATCTTCCGGGCAAGGAAGAAGAAAAGGCCCTCGGACCGTTCTCCCACCCCTCCAAAAGATCCTTTTGCGATCCCCAGGAATGCATTCTCCGCGCCGCCTCGGCAAACGCGGGTCCCGCATCCCGTGAGAATCGCGAGCCTGCCACTATCATACAGAGTGACAGGCGAGAGCAGAGCATGCTAATCTGGTAGTTTCACTTTCACAATGTTAGCACTCAGCATGCTCTTACTCTCAAACAAAATGCCACAAAGCTGTGTGTGTCCCCACCCGTTTAAATAAACGCGGGCAGGGAGGAACACACTGTTTGTACATTTGTTTCGCCATAACGTTTCCGACAATATTGTAACAGACAACAATAAATAGACAGAGACAGTTTGACACAGATCGCTTGCTGAGGCAACAGAAGCTAAATGCCGGCGAGCAGCGGAAGTGCTCTTATCCTTTCCTGGTTCATGACGTCACCCGCCCGTGACGCTCATTCTCTCATTCCATTGGACTAGTTGGCATAGATGCTTCAGACGCAATCACGCAAGAGGCGTTCCCACCGTGTCGTTCGACGCATCTCGAAGTTCCCTTTTTCGATAAAGGGAACAATGAGGTTAATTCTCATGTTACGCAGCACGTTTGAGCTTCTGCAAGAACCAATGAGGTTCATTCTCGTGTTACGCATCACGTTTGAGCTTCAACAAGAACCAATAAGGTTCAATCTCGTGTTACGCAGCACGTTTGAGCTTCAGCAAGAACCAATGAGGTTCATTCTCATGTTACGCAGCAAGTTTGAGCTTCAACAAGAACCAATAAGGTTCAATCTCGTGTTACGCAGCACGTTTGAGCTTCAACAAGAACCAATGAGGTTCATTCTCGTGTTACGCAGCACGTTTGAGCTTCTGAAAGAACCAATGAGGTTCATTCTCATGTTACGCAGCACGTTTGAGCTTCAATAAGAACCAATGAGGTTCATTCTCATGTTACACAGCACGTTTGAGCTTCAACAAGAACCAATGAGGTTCATTCTCGTGTTACGCAGCACGTTTGAGCTTCTGAAAGAACCAATGAGGTTCATTCTCGTGTTACGCAGCACGTTTGAGCTTCAGCAAGAACCAATGAGGTTCATTCTCATGTTACGCAGCACGTTTAAGCTTCTGAAAGAACCAATGAGGTTCATTCTCGTGTTACGCAGCAAGTTTAAGCTTCTGCAAGAACCAATGAGGTTCATTCTCGTGTTACGCAGCACGTTTGAGCTTCTGAAAGAACCAATGAGGTTCATTCTCATGTTACGCAGCAAGTTTGAGCTTCTGCAAGAACCAATGAGGTTCATTCTCGTGTTCTGCAGCACGTTTGAGCTTCAGCAATAACCAATGAGGTTCATTCTCGTGTTACGCAGCACGTTTAAGCTTCTGCAAGAACCAATGAGGTTCATTCTCGTGTTATGCATCAAGTTTGAACTTCAGCAAGAACCAATGAGGTTCATTCTCGTGTTACGCAGCACGTTTGAGCTTCAGCAATAACCAATGAGGTTCATTCTCGTGTTATGCATCAAGTTTGAGCTTCAGCAAGAACCAATGAGGTTCATTCTCACGTTATGCAGCACGTTTGAGATTTGGAGAGATTTTCATTCCTTCCTGAGGTGGAGGGACAAAAATCTCTCAGCTTTCATTAAGAAAATCTTTATTTGTGTTTCGAAGATGAATGAAAGTCTTACCCTTATTTACACAGCACACGTCTTCGGTGCATTACGGCTGTGACACGGCCACCAGAGCTGATCGTGGCCACTCTAATCAATGCTTGTGTTTATACCAGCCACGCCGTGGTACGTTTCAGAAGCGCTCCAAAAGCGCATCTCTCGCGAATCCAGTGGAAATGCTACTGAGATGCTCTTGGTGTGAGTTGCAGGTTTGGAACACACAAAGGGTGAGTAACTGATGACAATATCCTCATTTTGGGATAAACTAACCCTTTCATTTGTGGCTACATTTTTTTAATTTTTGTTAAATTTGAGTTGAATCATGGCAATATTGTACGAATTCATCTCTGCTTTTAGTTAAATTGTTGCCACATTGTACAAATTTGTTCCCTCATTTTACTTTCGTTACATGCTTTAATTTACTAAAACGAGGGAACAAATTGGTACAAAGCAACATGGCCACAATTTACCTAAATGAGGGAAATAATAAATAAGCTGTGGAAACTAATCCTAATTTGAGGCCGTGATATCTAGTTTTTTTTCTCCTGAATGTCCTGTGAAGAGCTCTGTATGATAAAATGTGATCTGAATTCAAAATTGCATAGCCCAGATACAACACCAAAGCTCTTTTTCATAACATGCTCTACACTGCAAAAAACAAAAAACATTTTTTTCAGCAATAAGGCCACAATCCGACTTTCATGTTTTACTAATGCATCATTGTCAGGAGACAACATTGTGTCTCTAAAATAGAGCTATCTCCTTTTGAAAAGTCTGAAATTGGTGCAGATGGCATCAATAAACAAATAGGGCATTTACGTATTCCCCTCGCATTCCCCCGGCGTGTCTTTCTTTTAACAAAGAAAAAAATAATATGGTGGGCGCCAGACGTGAGCAGATATTTTCACATGCTGTTCCAAATTGTTGAGCTGCTGCTCTTTGGGTTTGCGCTAGTTGTGTCAAGTGCAACCCCGGATGGGATCAAATATTCATCAGTCTGTGCTTGTGTCATCGCAAGTCAACAAGACGGCAGTGGGGAAAGAGAAGCGGCTTTGATCAGCTCCTCTCTGGAGCGCTCCCTTGTTCCTGCAACATCCTGATTGCTCCCATCCACCGGGACTCAGGCATATCGCTTTCACAGAGAGAAAAACCTGGGCTGCGTTGAGCTTCAGACATCACATGGCCACACGCTCAAGGTGGCTCTTCTGTTTTGTGTTACCTTCCCTGCAACAAGAAGGAATGGAACGAAAAGTTTCAAGTCTATTGTAGTCGCTGATTCAAACTTGGCACGCCACCCAAGGACCACTGGCGGACCACCTGATGCATAGAGCACACAAAAGTGGCAAGAGGATTGGACTACATTTTTTGTAAGTCACTGTGCACAGTCATATATAATCTGTAGTCTGCTACAATAAGAATTTATTGCTGGATTTTCCAAATTTTGCAAGGTTTGTGATTCAATTTACTTCAAAGGCACCAGAGGACGTTTGCTAGAAAGAAACCTTGGGATGCCAAAGCACAAACTCGTACTGGAGACAAAGCTGATCTATTTAATAAGATTGGTCTGAATAAGTTGTGATGTGGACAGGCTGTGTTTTAAATTCAACTGAGCTGACTTGCTATCTACTGTCTACATGCTAATTCCCATTAATAGGTAATTCCTATGTTCCCAGGGTCCTATGTTATCCTATGTTCCCCAGATTTATATGGCACAATTAACACATGACAAATGGTCCTATGTTATCCTATGTTTATATAGCACATAATGCACTGGCTCTCAATATTATAGGCCCAGACTGGAGGGAACTAAACAAATGGTTGGAGTAAGTGAGTCACAAAACATCACAGCTTCTTATGGAAGCTTATTTCCGCAACACAAAATAAAAAATAAAAAAGGTAATTGTGACTTTTTATCTCACAATTTGGACGTTTTTTCTCACAATTGCGAGTTTACATCTCACAATTCTGACTTTTTATCTCAGAATTGAGTGATATAAAGTAGCAATTGGGAGTTATAAAGTCAGAATTGCTTGATTTAAAGTTGCAATTACGTGTTATAAAGTCAGAATTGTGAGATATAAACTATAGAATTAATATTTCCTTAGAATTGGACTTTTATAACTTGCAGTTACAAGTACAAACTGCACAGAAATAAATAATGCAAACTGCACAGAAAACAGTAAGAAAGAAATGTTAGAATTTTAGATCTAAATTTGGATGTTAGCATGATGCTAAGCTAACAATGCAAAACGCACATACTAGATTCAAATGTGATTAATAAAATTTAAAGTGAGCATGTTGCTAAGCTAACAACTAAAATTGACAAAACTTGATTCAGAAAAAAACTAAAGACTTAAGTAATTTTGTAAAGTTTGATAGTAGCATGTTTGCTAACAACGCAAAGAACACAGAGGACTTGATCTAAAAGTGTTTAAACACATCTGATTACATTTTATCAAGCCTATAACATGAGTTGCACAGAAGACAGCTCAAAGATGATTTCAATAAAGTTTAATATTAGAACATATAGTATATATATTCATATAATATTAGAATTTTATGCTAAAATTGGATGTTAACATTATGCTAAGTGCACACGTAATTCAAACGTGATTTCAATTAAGGCTTGTTAAAAGTGTACCGTAGACACAATAGCTACAAAAGAAATTTCAATAAAGTTGATTGAAATATGCTACCCACATTCATTTTCTAAGGAAAAAAAAATCTCAAAACATACCCTCATACACAAATTCAATGCACAAACATGCATCTATAAATGGCGTTTTGCATTTGCGAATCATATTTTGTCAGAATAATCATTTTCAATAAAGCTAAATGCTAATGTTCACACAAACTATTCAAGAGATCAAGACACAATTCAAAAGTGATCCGTTAACAAGTTAACAAACAGAAAAAAACACTGAAGACTTAAAAAGTGATTTCAGTAAAGTTTGACGTTGCCAACTATGTAAAATGCAGAAAACAGAAAACAAAAAAACAATATAAAAGTCATTTTAATAGTTTAATGTTAGCACGTTGCTAATGCAAAGTGCACAGAAGACTTAAAGATATCAATAAAGTTTAATAAAACTATTAGTATCAATGCATTTCAGTATTAAATTAAATCTAGTATACGTATATTTACAGCCAACATCCTGGATGAATTTGTTTCACTGATCTAAGCACAAAGCATTCAGGGATTGCCTTCTCTATGAAAGATGCTGCTGGTGACCAGCTCTATTGTACAAGCACCACAAGAAGGGTAAAACCTGTGGTAATGACTTATAATGGCACTGCAAGAGCAAGCAGATTGCTAAGGCCCATCAACAGCCTCTTTGCGCATCTGGACCTGGAAGCCGCAGTAATGTTCTGGTGTTTATTAGTATCAGCCTTGTGCGATGCCATTAGTGCTTCAGTTAGAGGAGAGGACAGTCATAAACAATGATTTATTTTGGATCTTTGACAACACAGTGTTTTTATGAACCATTTTAATTCACTCTCAGTTTGCCTTGAACTTCCCCGCTTTAAAATTGTTTGCTCACCGAACCAGGCCACACTTAACCTCTTGCGTCGGTCATTGACATGTTTGCGGTTCAAAAACCACTAAACAGAACTTTCCTTTACCCAACATCATTAGTTATGCTCTCTGAATAACTAAGCAGTTGCACAATCTTAAAACATTGCACATGAGATATTAAATATCTCATTTTTCGACAACAATGAAATGAAGATTTTAGCCGACCAAATTTTTCCAGGTATGCTCTCCACATTCAAATTATGTCAGAAAAACCTGTCAGAAAAGTCTAATCAACATCAAGATGATCCACAAATGTGTATTTATGAATGCTTTGCACTTGTGAGTCATATTTGGTTAATATATATTTATTTTGAGACTATTTTGATCTAAATTAGATGCAGTCTTCCCAAGAAATAAGTAAATTGAGACTTTGAGGATGGGGCATTAATATTGTATGACAGGTATTAATCAGTAGAGGGCAGTAAGGGTGCACACATGTCAGAAGAAAGCCAACTGCATTCTCTGGATTATGAATAATGAAAATGAGACATTTGAGGTGAGTAGGGTGCCATCTCTAAAATGAGGGGTTGATTTTACTCCAGCCAGAAATTTAAAATGACAATCATGGCCATAATGAAAAGGCATAAACCTGTCTTTAAAATGATAAGATAGGCTAATTTGAATGCCAATCCATTCAGATGAAGGACTGCATGTGCACAGGGAGGGAAAAGTCACAGGGCGAAGTAAGGCCAAATATATGTTATCCAGAGCATACATTTCCGCCACATTAAACATTAATAAACACATTAAACTGAGATTTGAGAGTGACATGAAGTAGTCAATATTAGCTACATTACAAGATACAAACAAAAAGTAGCCTACTATATTGAATCTATGTATGTACGTGTGCAATGTTTTTGTAAATATATTAATATCAGCAGTATTTATGAAGCACTAAAACTATGAGGATTTCGATAGACCTACAACCTGGAAGCTGATTAGCATTTTAGCTATGGGTTGCCTCTGGGATTTCTTGCATTTTTCTGGAAAAGTTTTGGATTTAAAAGCAATGCAGGTCTGTAGCTAACATTACTTGAAGAAACTTTCTCATTTTGTTCTACAACATAAACTATACTGAATTTCGAAACGTCTATGCCTTTAAGCTGGAAGCAAGTTGTTACATAAGGAGTTGCTAACTGTTTTCCAATTTGTCAAGCATGTAAACTCAAAGCCCTGTGGAAGCTGTGGAAAGTTTTTTACTCATAAATAGCAAACTGTTATTTTAAAAATCCATTAGCAATCACCAGTTAGACTTCCGGTGTGGCCTACAAAATGATCGCCTTGACTAATAGTGTGACAGTATTAAATGGGAACACATTTAGACTAAAAACAACTAGAAGTCATCCTAATCTGCTGTTTTAAAAGCTAAATTGCTCAAAATAAATAGAGCTTGCTGGCCGTAAAGCTGCCT